>CAIGRL010035382.1:0-10903 GCA_903798325.1 Fraxinus xanthoxyloides
TTTTCTTTTTTCCTTTTTTTGGTTTGCAACTAGCATTCAAGAATAATATGGTTTTCTCAGTGATGAACAATACCGTGAATGGATTTCTCCAGATCGATGGTTTTCTTTTTGTTGAACTGAAAACTACATGTCAGTAGGGTCTTCCATTTGATTTATCTATATGCTAATACGTTGATGTTGCTGTAGTGTAGTGGTGATGCATTCAGAAGGATTCAAACACTTGGAACAGAGCTGCCCCTCGCTGTTGTCCGAGCTTCTGGAAACAGTTGCATCAGTGGATGAGAAGTCAAGTCTTATGCCGAATAAGAAAAGAAGTGGCAGCAGTATCTTTGGGCTAGATCTGGCGGCTGATGGTGGTGTGGTCGAATCTTTAAATCCTAATGGCAGACGTCTGCGTAGGCGGGTATAGCATTGTGATTGCATGGCATTACATAAATGCAGTGAAATATGACCAAAAATGTACCATTGAATTCTAGTTTTTCCATACCGTGTTTATATTAGTTAATCTTCATGTTTCTTTGCTCAGTAGTATGAAATGAAGTTCTAAAACTTTCATAAGATATGAAATTTTATTTCTAATATCAGCATGTTCTTGTCCTGTCCCTGACTCTTTGGACAGCTGTGATATAGGATGGTTCCATTCTACTGTGTTGTATGTATGTACTATATTTTAGGTGTAAATGAAATCATTTCAAATAAATAATTTCTGTATGTGACCATTTTGGTTCTTATTGAATATTGAATGAAGATTTCCCCCTTTCTTTTTAAATTTGAATATTGATTCAATGCATAATGGCTTTCTTGATGTTTCATTCAAGTTGCTTTAATTCACATATATTGAGGGATCCATTAGTATTACTCACTTATTACTCATATCTATTTATAATTTAAAACTGTTTATAAATACTTCCCAAACATGTTTACGTGTCTAAAGTCTGGAAGCGTTTTTTCGTTTGCGAATTCTAAGTATCTGAATGTAGAGCAATAGCCAAATGTGATATTTCCAATTGGCTTCATGAAGAAATTTTATTGGGATCCTTACTATATCGACACTAGCTGATTCGTCTGAACAAAATTTCCTTGGAAAGGCAGTCTCACAATCAATTTTTTATTTTGTTCCGTTCAATTTTCCTTGCCAAAACCAATGTTTTTCTCAGAATTTTGACGACTTACCAAAGGTTTCCTGCTTAATAGACTGTTTGTGTATGAATTGTAAAGAAATAAAAGAAAAAGATTTCAATAATTAAGAGTTTAAGTTTCACCAATTTCAAATTTAAGAGACTGAGTTTAAAATTTCAAATCTCAAAATATTTGTTTAATTTTATTTATAAATTAATTAATTAAACTTATATTTTATTAATTAAATATACTAAGGTCACAATTTCATATAATTTGATCACAAATTCCATATAATTGGTGACATAATATTAATTGGTTACAAATCACAATTTTTATGTCACTGTCACAAATTATTTTACCGTCACAATTCAAATTACAGCTCACAATTTGTTCATCGATCACAAATTAAAAATGTATACGTCACAATTTATTCATCGATCACAAATCTATCAAATTAATAATCACACATTATTTATTGGTTACAAATCAAAATTTTAATAAGTTAAAGCTTATTTTATGGTCACGGAACATCAAACTAATTGATTGCAAATTATATTTAGGCCACAGTTTATCAAATAATTGGTCACAAATTAATAAATTCTTAGGTCACACAGTATGTATTGATCACAATTTATCTGTTTTATTGGTCACACACCAACCAATTTATTAGTCAAAATCAACCAAATCATTTGTGACTACCACCAACGCTTGTGACCACCACCAAACCATTGCAACAGCTTAACAGCCTAAACCACAGTTGCCAGAACCACCAACACCACCTCTCAGCAACAAACCATCGTCTCAAATACCGTAGCCAACATCACCACCACACACCGCACAGATCACCACCGCATACCGCACAGATCAACCGCACACCGCACCGCACCGCCCACAGCACACCACCACCACCTTCTCTATCTCCACACCCAACCACCACCTCACCACAGATACATCGTCACACCCACACTGCACCACCACCGAATATCGCACATATCCACCACCACCGCCATTCCCACATCGCACCTAGGGGTGTGCAAAAACTGATGGAACCCAACGAACCTGATCAAACCAAACCGATCGAGTTGGGTCGATTTTTTTTTTCATTTTTTTAGTTGGTTCGAGTTCTGACTTTAATTGGCAGGTGGAGTAATGGGTTACCCACCCAACCAGAAAAATTGGTATAAAAGTAATATATATATATATATATATATATCTGTGTGTGTGTATTTCATCTCTTTGAATAAATATACATATATATAAAGGTAAGCTATCATTGTGTATGGTACATATGGCCATGGCTCAGATTTTTTGCTAATTGCTTTAGCAGCCTTCAAAACCTTCTTTAGATCAACAAAACCAATTACTGATGCTTTCTAGTTGTTCAAGTTGATCTCCACAGATTTCGCCCTTGCAATATTAATTCTCAAACAGACCAACCCAATTCAACATGATCGACATATAATCGGGGTTGGGTTTTAATATTTATATGGGTTGGATTGGATTGAATTTCGAACAAACCGACAATGTTGGGTTAGGGCAAAAACTGACCCAAGACAACCCTACTTGGTACATTGACATCGATGCTAGAAATNATCTGTGTGTGTGTATTTCATCTCTTTGAATAAATATACATATATATAAAGGTAAGCTATCATTGTGTATGGTACATATGGCCATGGCTCAGATTTTTTGCTAATTGCTTTAGCAGCCTTCAAAACCTTCTTTAGATCAACAAAACCAATTACTGATGCTTTCTAGTTGTTCAAGTTGATCTCCACAGATTTCGCCCTTGCAATATTAATTCTCAAACAGACCAACCCAATTCAACATGATCGACATATAATCGGGGTTGGGTTTTAATATTTATATGGGTTGGATTGGATTGAATTTCGAACAAACCGACAATGTTGGGTTGAGTTTGGGTTAGGACAAAAATCGACCCGATCCAACCCGACCCAGCCCACCCCTAATTGCATCTGCCAACAAAAACACATCCACCACTATATCCAACAACCCACAACATCATCAACACTGCCCACACCACCACTGCCAACACCACCACAAACAACAATGGTTTTGACACATTGCCTACAGTGAGCCTTGTAGAGGCACTGCACAATGCTCTCAGAGCAACGTCGCTGCGACAGTCTGGCAGGCACCCCCGAAGGCGCCATGATTGCAGCATTGACGTTGCTCCAGTAGAATCAAAGCAACCGATCTAGAAGAAGAACTAGAAGCAGCACTGCTTGGAGCGGAAAAATAGACGGCAGAAAAGTGGTCGATCTTGCGAGAGCACCAGTTGCCAGCAAGAAGACGGAGAGAAGAGGGAGGTAGAAGAGACGGAGAGAGAGTGAGAAGACAGAGAAAAGAGTGAGAAGAGGTGGAAAATTCTAGGGTTTGTCTGTTTGGAATGAAATTGATTAGGGTTTGAAAAGAAAACTGCATAATTAATATTTAAAAATAAAATATCTGATTTTTGAAAAGTGAAACCTTATATTTGAAATGTGAAATTAAATCTTGAAAACTCTTGTTTTTTGTAATTTCCTTGAAATAAAATAGATCATGTTTATAAAGTTATAAATAATTTGCACAATCTACATTTAAGAAAAAAAATTCTAAATTCAGAAAAACAATAACACTCAATTAAGCTCCTATTTGGTGTATCTAAAATTCAAATTTTTAATAAATTTGAATAAAAAATGATGAAATGTGTGATTGATAAATTAGTAAAAGTTTTGCTTTCATTAAATATATAGTTAAAATTTATTATCAACTTTTTAGGTAACACCAAACATTTACTGTGTGCCTCATTATTTCCTGTCCCTGCTTTATGTCTTGAACTTACATTAATTAATATCAAACTTATATCCGGGCGTACATTAGAATTTGCGTACTTACTCTCCAAGCAATGGCACAAACAGAATATAACTAGAAAATAATACATCAACTCGTCAATAATTTTCAAATTATGGCAAAACCTAGAGGGCCTCAGCTTAAACACACAATTAGTTATCAAAAACCTGTTGTTCAGAGTAATGGAATGCATTCAAACTACACAGAAACAAGAAATAAGAAAAGCAATGAAACTCCATAGTTAATATTGCACATGCTTCTCCCGAGTATGCGCATTTATCATCGCCTTTTCTTCGGGGTATGACATGGGCACCAAAAAAGTGCATATAGCATTGCTAATTTTCTTTAAAACACAAGACAAGAATCAAAATATGAAGTCATCATCAAATAAGCCTTGGCCCCAAGCACATGGTATTATATCTCAGCAAGTAGAACCAATTTGATCTATTTTATCTTTCAGGTACTGGCCTCCATACTTGTTGTCTTTGACTAGAAGACGCCTCGCCCTGTCCATTCATTGTTTCATTTCGACTGTTATCAACCCTCGTGTTTTGGAGCTGTCCATTCATTGTCCCATTTTGACTGTTATCAATCCTCAAGTTTTGAAACTGCTGTTGAAGTTGTCCACGAACCTGCTTTCTCCGAGCATGTTGGTGATTCCCGAGTCCTTTTCTGATGTAATAATTAGAAGGTGTCCTTGGCATAGATTGTGCAGTTGCTTGGTGTCTAACAGGCATTCCAACCACTAAATGTGATAATTGTGGCCTGATGAGATTCATAAGGAGAGAAGTTCGATTATGGTTGGATGAGGCAAGTACTTGGTGAGTAGCCCGAGCAGCTCCCAAAATCCTCATCAACTGGTTACTGCTAACTGTCCTAGCTGTATTCACCGGCTGCTCAAAGGGATCCTCAACCTAACAGGCATTAGCAACATCACTAATACGGAAACACGCGTTTGTGCATTGTATCTCCCGTGTTTGAGAGAGAGAGAGAGAGAGAGAGAGAGAGAGAGATTACAAAAAGTGCATAAGTTCTAGGTAACCATCTCATGTTGCTGTCAATGTCTTCCCACTGTCCAGCATATGGGCTAACGCCTTGCACAGAGGCCTTTGAACAAATTTCAAAAAACTGAAGGTGCAAAGAGATAAAAGTGCCCGTCAATGATGCTGAAATAACTATTGTGCTCAACTATTGTAATATATTCAAGGTAATACAACAGTCACATGTGCCACAGTAGCTAAGATGTTGCCTTGGGAAATGAAGTGCCGAAGTTGTTACCTTTGCAACAAAGGAAATGAAGAGCTCAGACAAAGAGCTTCCGTTGATCAATCTCGACCTATCAGATTTAATTCTGTTTATATTTACTGCACATGTCTCTTCAATACGCTTCTCTGCAACAGCTCTCACACCTTTGCAAGAGAGTGATCAAGTTCGTGAGTGTAAACGTAACAATGATCTACTTTGAAATTTATTTTACCAAAATACGTGCTTAATTATGTATAATACATGCCCAATAATAAACTGCTTCTGCATATACTTTATAAAAATCGAGACGAGAGTACCCGTGAGGTCATCAATCATATTTCCTGGATATATTTCTCTGAGAGGAGGTAAAATTGCCGGTTCTAAAGTCTGCAAGGTATTAGGAGAAACCAGATATATAATAAGTAAACGAAAAAGCTGGTAATCAATGAATGTATTAACAGATATATATGACACTCTGACGTACAAATCGTACGGGAAATATACGTGTACATATCATGGCAAAAGTATTAAGCCTATGTTTGGCTCATGTTTATAAATACTCAAGTCACTTCTTGTCCATACATTTCGGAGATCCACGAGTACTACCCACTTATCTACCACTCATTTTATCTATTTGTAATTTAAACCTCACCACATTATTGGAGTTTATTTTTTCCTTATCTATTAGTGTACCATTTTGGGGGGGCAAAAGACTAGTATTGTTCCCGAAGCCCCAAAAGAGCACTCCCTAACATCATTTACAGGTTAAAAAATGGCACACAACCGTACCTGAAGATGGAACACCACAAGCAAGCTAAGAGTATGTGAGTTCAAAGTTCCAGATTTTGGATCATTAATATTATGAGCTTTGGCCCATTCCTTCACCTGCAAGTGGAGATTCATATGATCATATTACAGCATATCTCTCCAACAAGTAATATCTTTCCTATCTTACGTAAACTTGCCAGTAAAACCAGATCACGGAAGCGTCCATCAATCTCATTGATCCAGAACAGCAGTTTTGACTTCATTTGACCACCTAAATTGTTTATTGAGATGTCACAAGAGATGTTGCCTCTGCCCTCAAATTTCAAAATGGGTACCCTAGTGTTGGAGATGAATTGCAGCTTACGCCATCCACCTGCAAAATGAATTGAGACAAAATTCAATCAGTAAGTTGTATATTGGCCTTATGTTGAAAACATACACCCTTTTCCTGCCATTTTTAAGTTTACCCAGCCAAACAGACAAATCTTCCTCAGCTCCAATTTTCTTGATTAATTTCATTCTCATGTTACATATTTAAAGCATAGTATACGTTTGGTGGGAGAAACATTGAGCATCTTATCTATCTCAGATTTTATTATCTATCAAAATTAATTGTTCTCAAGAGTCATGAGCAGCTTTGAGAGACCAGTATAGAAATATTATACTTTTGAGCACATTGAGCGTCTCATCTATCTCAGATTTTATGGTCTATCAACACTAATTGTTCGCATGAGTAAATGGTACTTTGAGCCACCACTCCAGAAATCTTTTCTTTTTTAGCTTTGTATCTTTTACAGAAATGTGTATGATGCGACTATTTCTTTCTTGTTTCACATTATCACATGAACATGCAACAGCTGCATTTACAGAAATGCATGAGTTTCACAATATCACATGAAGATGAACTACCAGATCTTCATAATTCTGGTAGCACGGAGAAGATTTCAAAGATGAAAGCAAGACTTGATGGTAAGAAAATTACAAAAGTAAAATGCAAAGATTTTTTTTTTTTATTTAATTTATGGCTAAATGAAGCATTTACGATGCAAAAGGTAAGACAAAAATGAAAATGAAAAAGAAAAAGTAAAAAGCAGATGCAGCTTAAGGACAAACAGTGAGGTATTATTTATTAATAGCAGATTACCTTTACTTCTCAAAGCTTTTAGTACATCTCCCAGTAAACTTTGCTTGTGTTTTTTCCCAGGGGACGAAATATATGAACCATTAGGCAACTCTATCGATATATCCAAATCTGCCCATCTTGTGAAGAGATTAGACGCAAAAGATCCAAATGGTTCCACAGTTGCACCTGTTTTC
The DNA here is from genome assembly GCA_903798325.1 of Fraxinus xanthoxyloides. Taxonomy (NCBI): domain Eukaryota; kingdom Viridiplantae; phylum Streptophyta; class Magnoliopsida; order Lamiales; family Oleaceae; genus Fraxinus; species Fraxinus xanthoxyloides. The sequence continues at coordinate 7,303 of CAIGRL010035382.1, forward strand.
ACCATCAGAGCCTTACACTCATAAATAAATGTTAACCGAAAATCCTTAAACTATAAGCATATAGTTTTCTTTGTTATTGAAATTAAGAAATCATGGAAAATTAACAAAAATAAATATTACTAAGAGAAACATCACTGGTTCAACCTCCACGTATTATTTCTAATTTTAAAATGATATCCATTTTGAATTCTTACAAGTTTCCACAACTAGAGATCAGTTTAGGATTTTTAATATATAAAATGATCATACTGATAATAACAACAATAAAAAAGAACCTTCTCTAGCATCAGTAAGTCATGGATTTCCAGAACTTAACCACATCAGATAGATGAAGGAAGAAGTTCAAGAAGAGAGACCATTTTCCCATAGGATTTATAGAACAGAAAAGGGGAGAAACGTGTACATTAAAATGAAAGCATTAACTTGCATGGGAAAGGATTGGGAATATCAGGCTCAATAGTCAACTATATATAGACAGAATGTATAGGTAAGGTGACAAAAAAAATCAGGTAATTTGCATGCACCTTCTTCTGATTCCCATGTCACGATATTTGCTTGAGGACACCTTGCCTAAAAAACACTATTTAAATCAATTGTAGAAGGTTTTTGGATTTAAACCCTCAAGAAAAAATCCATATGAAATATATCTTTGACACGCTGCATGATTGAACCAAAAAAATAACAGGCCATTCAGTTGGAGACAATAGGAGTAACCATTACACTTTTTTAGATACTTAAAATTAATCTACAAGACATTTCCACTAACGTAGAAAAATGCATGGAAATTTTTTTTAATTTGCTAAACACAGCCATGTAATTTGACATTACAGATAAGTGGATTTGCCTTTACAACTGCATAGCATAAAAGATCAAATTCTTCCTCGCGGTGGACTAGGCTCCTAGAGATTGTCAGGTAACTTAACCAATTCTTCCCCAATTGAGATCTCAAAAAGCCTTTAATTTATTTCACTTCCTTTCCAAACCACACTATGAGAAAGTTTTTGCGAGAATTATGGAAGCTAGACAAAGATGTCCAGAAATGAAGTGACAAAGAGCAAGAAATGACATACTTTGAAGTATCATATACCTCTCAGACTTTCTATGGATTCAACAATAGCTCGAAGCTCATCAATGATATGAAACCTTGCAGTCCAATCCTCTCTCGAGGGATTGATCACATGAAGGATATCCGTTAGGGTAATCTCCAACAAATTAAATCCACTCATTTTGAGTGCTAGATAATGCTACCTGACAACAGATTACATCTCACACTTTCGGATGTAAGAAAAATCCCTGCGTATACAAGGAAATAACATGAGAATGGTAACAAGTAAAGCTGGCATAGAAAAGTGTTATGCTCTTCTCAAACAATGAATGTTACAGAAAATGAATAGAATGAAACAAACAAAGCAAGCAAGAAATAAAAAAAGAACCACAACAAGTTGAAGAGCTAACTAGTTCAAAAATGAGAATAAGATGTAATGTTTAGAGTCCAACCCAATGATAATATAAATTTGACATTGTGAAACAAGCTATTTTTCCAGCATTTTTAGCCCCTATTTGACAACCATTATTGGATAACTCTTTTCTACGTACTCATTTTCAACCACACGGTCATACAATAAAATATTTTACACATAAACCCAAAACTTTTTACTACTTTTTAACCACACATTCTCCTAAAAATCACTATTCAAAACATTATTTTCGCCACATAATGGCCATCAAACAGGGGCTAAAGATGGCTGCTTACAACATCCGAACAAAGCTATAAAGAGAGATGCATTGGGGGCAGCAACAATGTATTGTATGCTGCAGATTAAGGACTAGAAAGACACTGCAACAGGAAGTTTCCTGGCCATCCACGAAAACAGAAGTGTGAATGACATCAATGTAGAAGTGTGCAAAAAAAAAATTTGTGAAAGCATTCTTAACAATTATTGTGAAAGCATGTTTCCCAATTACTCAATGTGCTTACTGGTGATAAGCAGATTTATGTGGAAAAATAGTTCCCCAGTCTATAAAAAACAAAAAATAGAGTAAAGGAAAATAAGAAAAAAGAAAACAATGCCTCAGTGAGGTAATGAAAAAGTTATAGGAGTAATCATACACAAATGTTTTGGTTACCAAAATCATGGCCTTTCAAACTAACAATTTTTAGCACAATAATATACTATGCATCTTGATATGCACTAAGTGAGATAAAAAATAGTGGGAAATGTGAACACGTACATCGATAAAGTAAGAAATGTGACCATATACTATAGTTGACTATCACAGCAAGTCAAATATCTTTTACGATGCCTTATATTCCTTTCATCATCGAAAGGAGTAAGTTCATGGTTGACACCATATTGACATCCAAACTTACTCAACAATGTGATCACAAATAATGAAAAGTATTAAGAACGACATACGTAGGGGTGAAATTCTTACATCTTGAACATTCTGATGTGAGGGAGAACAAAATAGAATTTAAGAACTTCACAACTGCCATCCAGGAAACAATTTTCACTAAAAATCAACAACAACAATATGGTTTTTTAGTTTTTTACCACAAAGGTCAGGCAACAACATCACAAAGCAAATCAAAAGATGTCTCTCTCACATTCACACAGTAGAATCTTAATTGCATTTCCTCTGTCTTGAAATCATCTTCAGCAGTAAACAGATTATAATCCCTTTTTAGTAAATTAAACAGACCCTCCCATATTTAACCCACAAAATGGGAATAAAATTAGACAAAAAAACCATTGCTAAGCATTTAGAATCAGTTACTAATCACATCCTATAATTCAGTGTATGTTACCATTCAAATGGGGCGCCCATATCGACATAAAATCAAAACTTTATATCCATAAATAGAACAAGAAACTGCTCGTCAAAAACAACCATAACATACAGTAGCAATCATAAAAGAAGAGGACGAAATGTTCAATATACTGACCTTCTAATCTGGAGCTTTTATTGTCAGATGATTGTGGCATCCATGGGTAACTGCATTAGAGTATTAAGGGTTTTGCTTAACTTAATGAGAAAGAACCCTCTCTATCTCTCTAGTCTCTGCTTTTTAAAAGTATGGTGATTTGTGGTTGAGCATTTGAGCTTCAAACAGTTGACTGTGAATAAGTAGGCAATTTTCCAAGTAGTAATATCTATCCATTTTTTCTAAAAGGAAAATTTTTTAATTTTTAACTTTCTATAAATTTTACCTAAACAAAAAAATAATAAAGATGTGCTTGATTGTGAGTATGAAAAGAAAATAAATTTTAGAGAATTCGATTTTTTATCATTTATTTGTATGAAAATTACTAATTAAATGTATTTAATTGATTTAGTTTTCGATTTAAAAAATTTTATACTTGTCCATTTTTTTATAAATATATGAGAGAGATGGAATAGATGAGACAGAAGAAGAGAGTAAATTATTTGGAAAATAAAAATTACATCTCTGAAGAAAGTATTTTCCGTTTTCAATGAAAATATGATCAGATAATCAAAAGTGGGACAATATTTTCTGGAATAAATTATCAATCAAACAACATAAAAGTATGAAACTTGGTGAAAAAAAAAACATATTTTTCATGAAAAATATTAACAA
>CAIGRL010035389.1:0-10191 GCA_903798325.1 Fraxinus xanthoxyloides
GACTGTTCAGCTTGGTGAATGATCTGCCTACAGTCTTTGAAGTCGTGACTGAAAGGAAGCCAGTAAGAGAGAAGACCAATGTGGAAAGTGGAAATAAATCCCGTGGCAGTACAAAGGTAGGATAGACACAAAGTATAAACAGTGTTATTATTATATAAATTCTTTCTTGGATTTTCGTATCCTTCCTGATATGAAAGCTAAAGTTGGATTAAAACATTTGTGAAAGTAATACTAACGTAATTAGGATGTGTAGGCAACATCAGATATTGAAACAGGGTAAGCATATTACTGGAGGGTTGAGTTCTGCACACACCCCCCTTCTCCCCCACCTCAAATCTTCTTTGAACTAGCTACTAACTCTAGTTGCTCCTTGCCTTTCTCCTTTATTTATACCTTTGATTACCCTTGTATCTTGCTTTTTCTGAGCTTTACGTTTTTGTCCTTATTTGCAGAGATATAGTGATGGTCAAGTTAAAAGCAACCCAAAACTGGCGGATGAGAGTTACGAGGAGGATGAAGATGAACACAGTGAAACGCTATGTGGTAGCTGTGGTGGAAATTACAGTGCAGATGAGTTCTGGATTGGCTGTGACATCTGTGAAAGGTGGTACCACGGGAAGTGCGTGAAGATAACTCCTGCAAAGGCTGAAAACATAAAGCAATACAAATGCCCGTCTTGCATTAAGCGAGGCAGACAGTAGTGGTTACTGAATCAATTTGGTTTAGAAGGCGTTTGGTCGCCCTTTTTTGCTCATTATTAGAAGAAATATAGCCGTTACAAAATGAAAGTTGTAAAGTCAAAAAAAGAGAATTAGTGGGGCCCATAAACGGTAACATTTCTTCTAAAATGAGGTGAAAAATGGCAAACAAACAGGCTCTAAGTGGATAATGATATTACATTTCTAATACGATATTACATTTCTAATGTTTGTAGTGGATCTCTCTCATGTTTGTTTATAACGGATGATTGCAAAGAAGGATGTTTGGTTTCATGTCGAATGTTATGGCTAATGTATTTTTCTTTTCTAAATGGAGACTTTCTATCATGTGCGACATTCTAAAAGGATGTGTAATCGACAAAATCTTAAGACCATTTTTTCCATAGTTCTTCTACTTATCAATTATTTTTGATGTCTCCGTTTGGCTCCCGTTAAATTATTATACATTTTTCTCTCTTCTTATCAATCACGTTCTCCAAAAGTAATTTTACATGTGAACACAATTTTTTTCCTTCTGCCTTGACAACACATTCTTCAAAAAATTATTATTCCTCTCATTATAACGTCGAATAATGGAAGGGTTACAAAAATTTGTTCGCGTCAAAGTGTGTGGGTAAATATCCCAGTAAAATAACTTATATGTATGTACATTATTTTTCTATTTTACGTTTTCTAACATGGTCGAGGGTGCGCCATGCATAACCTATTACTCGTCCTTAATGCCTAAAAAGAAGGGCACGAAAATCCCCACTGAACATATGCATTCAAGATGAAGCTGGTTTACCACAGAATTATCAAATTTCCTATTTCAACTTGTCATCAAGAAATACTTCTAATCAAATGTAGTTGACTCGTCCATGATCCTTAAAAGCCACTGGAAAATTGGAAGCACATCTAATGAAAGGAAACCCAAATAATGAAAAAAAAATTAAAAAAATCAAGTGTGCAACACATTATCAATGCCTCTGACACTTTATACTGATAAATGAAAAGATGAACTCGTGTATATTTACTCACACAGGTTAATAGAACCATCTTTCATCAACTTTATGCTTAGACTATTGAATCTCCCTCTTGAGTAATGCCGAGAAGCCTTTCTCCAGTCCGTCCCTGTCTTCATCATGGCAACGAATTCATCATAACTGATTCTTCCATCCTGCATTCATAATTGAATGACTGAGAATAAGTTCATATACTTCATCAATTCAATGCTCAGGAATTTGTTCTCACCTTGTCTATGTCAACCTCCTGGAATATGTCCTTTGCTACATTTGCACTATCATCTACACCGTCCTCCATTAAGGCATCTTGAAGCTCATCAGGCTCGATATAACCATTGCCATCTTTGTCAAAATAGGAAAAAGCCTTGTGAAGATGCTCATCATTGGCCATCCTCTGTAGATGGAGAAAAATGGCAAGAAATTCTCCATAGTCCATAGTTCCTTTACCATTCATGTCTACCTGTGGCAGTATAGTGATTTGAGAAGACAGGAGCAATCAAAGCAGCTCTTAAATCAAATATTGAGGGTACATTCAACCAGATTCCTAATTTGAATCAAACTTTCATTGAAACCAATCAGATTCAGGTCCAGGTTTGATCTGTTCACAGCCACCATCTAATACTCATTTTAGAAAGATGGAAGCATCTAATCAGATTGGCCAGTAAATATGTGATATACTCCGTGTGATGCTTTAAGAATTTAATACACTGGTATCTGTTACGGGGACAGTTATGGAGTATTGCTATACAAGTATTTAGGCATGAAGCAAGGCATCATGTTTAAATATATGTCCAAGCAGACAGTACAGAATGTAGGTGGGGTGGGGTGGGGTGTGCATACGGGGCAACAGTTAAGCTTTATGGGGCAAAGCATGGGAAGGAATTCAATAGTGTATTTTCTTTTTTGTTCTCTTGTTAATTTGGAAACGAGAGATATAATTCCTATACTACAACTAAAGCTTACGCAATCAACAATATTCTTTATCTTCCTTTTTCTCTTCAATTCTCTCTTCATTTCAGTCACCCTTCCTTTTCTTCAGGAAACTTCTAAAAAAAAATGAAAAGGAGAACTGAATCCATTTTCCTTACTAACACCATATCCCCTTGAAAAAAAAAAATTGCTCAGACATGGCAGTAAAGAATATGTAAAACCTCAAGCTCACATCATGAGAACTCTCGAACATCAGTTAAACAAAATGGAAAACTTATAAATAAAACAAGTGTTTACATGTGTCAACAATACAAGGCAGACTGTATACTCACAGCTTCGATAAGCATTTGTACTTCAGACTCTGCCAGCTGTGAATTGAACTTCTGTAATCCAACCTTCAGTTCTTCAGTTGAAACAATACCATCATTGTCAGTGTCTATCTTAGCAAACATCTCCTTTATGTCTTCGACTTCTTCGTTGGACAAGAAATCAGCAATGACCTAATCATAGAAAAAATTTCAAATGTTTTTCTGAAGCACCTTCATTGGAGAAAAGAAACAAAGAAATTATAAAAATAAACCAACCCTCAGAGCCTTCCTCTTGAACCTATTCATCAAGGCGAATTGCTTGAGTCTTGACTTGACAACATCTCCAAGAGGCACATTTGGAGCCTTCTTTGCATTTTGAAGCCAAGGATGTTCTGTAAACAGAAATAATTATCCATTAGGTCAAACACATGAAAAATCAAAAAAATGTTCTTCAAATATGATAATAATTTTCAAGGAATCTTAAACCTCAAGGAAATCGCATCAATATCATTTTAGAACAGACAATTGATTGGGGCTTCCTCGCTGCCTCCAACAATAGCAGTCTGGCTCAGAATGCTCAACAACAAACTTTATGGTAATTTTACATTTTTCTTCCTTTTTACTCTCAAATGTTTTTCTTTCTGGTTAGAGGAAATACAAAACAAAGACTGTAAAAGGTTCCTTTTGTAGGATATATTGGACTTAGCTTCCCCATGATCAAATCCATACTATATTGCAGCATGAGTTACCATACCCAATTGGGGAAGGAATTATAGGATTATTTCTCTTACAATAAACAAAGAGCAAGGAATCTAAGCTGGGTACATGAATTTCGGATTTCGAAAGCAATTTCTTAAACAAAGTATAGTAAGAATAAATTCTCCTAGAAAGAACAAATTTATGCATGCATTTTTTTCTTTATCAATTACCAAGAAAACACAAACCTTAAAATACCTCAAAAAGTGACATCATCTGTGGACCTGAAAACTATTACCCATCCTCGTATATTATCTGGTACATCTACTCCACTCAATCTAACAAACGCAAATATCAATTTTTCCCCCTTATGGAGCATGGTTCTCATGGCAACTTGTTTGATAGTTATCAACTATCGTAATCAACTAATAACAAGCTAGATACTTTTGTTCACCACGAAATTTTAAATAATTCTATATTTCAACATTTTCTTCCAAATTGAATTTTCTATGGAGCAAAATCAATTTTAAATACATATGCAGACAAATCTAGAGCAAAAGAATTATTGACAAATACTGAAATGATAATTTAAAAAATAGAAAGCATTTCAAGCAAAAAAGTTTAGAGAACGGTGATTCTCTCAACAAAATCAAAATGTGTTTTACATATTCATCAAACAACTTAGCAAACGTGAACAATATTTTACCAAGAACTTGTTTTGCAGTGAGTCGAAGCTTAGGATCTGGCTCCAACATTTGTCGTACAAGACTCTTGGCACTATCTGAAATGCTTGGCCATGGTTCCCTTTCAAAGTCTATTTTCCCACGTATAATGGCTTGAGCAACACCTTGTTCAGATTCTGTGCAAAAACTTGCTTTAGACAGGTGACCAATCATGGTTGAAAACATGATTTAAAGAATATGGAAAACTGTAACATCATTCAGAGAAGCTGGTCTGAACTGATTTCAAAACATGTGATTTCAAATGAAATATAAAGCATTATAGGTGAAATTAGCTATGTCAACGAGCCCGGGCCGGCCCACCGAGCCCGAGCCGGGCTTTGCTCGGCCTTTTTCAGAGCCGTCCGAGCCCACGAGCTTTTTTGCCATCCCTGGGTGAAATGCACACAGTCCTAACATTACAAACTCTAAAAAAGGGGAAGGCAGATGGAAACTGTAAAGCAAGTGTTTGCCTGCATGAGAACAAGAAACTTGCCAGAGAGAGAGTATTTTGAGGAAATTCAAATTACCAGCCCAAAATGGAGGAACTCCACACAACAGGATATAGAGAATCACTCCAGCACTCCATATATCTATTTCTGGTCCATAGTTTCGCTTGAGCACTTCTGGAGCCATATAGTAAGGACTTCCCACAATTTCAGAGAACTTCTCACCTAGAATTTCAAGAGTTGAACCACTTTCTCACTAACATATACATTAAGATCATCAAACAGATACAATATGTTTAGATCTAAAAATGAAATTAGAAGGTGCTTGGTTTGATATATAAGCATATACACAGAAAAGAAGCCATCATACATTTTTCAAAGCAAAAATTGCATAACTATGGAGTACCAGGTATGAATCTTTTCCTTCATATAAGCAGCCAAAATCTCATTATTAACAAGCTACCAATTTATTAGCCTTAGTGTTAAAACCCATTTCCAAGCTAAGTTCCAACCTATATGCCATTGATATAGTCTCTCTTACTTGTAACCAAATAACAATGTGGGACAATGTTTATTTCCTTTTTCACACCTTTTCTCATGTTGATCTGGGCTGACATCTGAGCTCAAGGAACAAATTTTACAGAAGTGATGCAGACCAGAGACAAATGCAAATGGCATGAAGACATCAAAGAGCCAAACCAAAAACAAAACCAAAATCAAATTCTAATACAATGTTACCCAAAATTATTTTGTGGCATATCCCATCTTACTTCTCAACCATTCTAGAACTGTATCGAGCAACAATTTAGACAAGGTCTTTTGTCTTTCTTCATTTTTCACACTTTGTAATTCTAACAGAAGTTCTGAAGGATCAAAGTAAAAACAGAGCAGAATCCTAAACAGTAGAATTCTTCTAATTCCATTTTTCTTTTCTACAGAAATGGTCTGTTGCTTCTCATCAATGCCAGTGAGCAGGTCAGCTGGCCAGGTAATGTGGGTTGTAGGGATCAGAATCACTCAAGGAAATTCTAAGCATAACTTGATTTAGGTGGTACTGTTGCATCCAATGATAGTCCATTCGTCATCTACTGGTTCCTTTGGTAAAAGTTGCAAACGGCTAACAAGTACAAAATTAACTCATTCAATTCTCCAAGCAATCAGTTTTTTGAAAACACATATGTACAATTCCTACACTTCAATTTATGCCACTATTAAAAATATAATGTAATACCCTACAACTGTAGTATGTTTTATGTCAAACCATCAAACATTTGTTCATTTATATTTTTATCGAGGATAATTATTTCGAGTAAACTTCACATCATTTCATTCTCACCGGACAGCTTGCCCTTTAAAAGAAAATAAATCAAGTAAAAAAGAGTAGTTAAAATAACAGAAACCAACCCCGTGAAGTAAGAGCTCCAAGCACTTATAGACAACTTATAGGATCTTCGGAGAATCAAGTAATGCAAGTACAAGAGATTCAACGTAGACAGGAAGGGGAATAAGATGATTTATTGATTAGTGCATTTAAAAAAAACATCATTGATGCATTCATGAATCTCAATTAACATAACGTACGTTTCATGATTTTGAACATGAAACAAATACTTTGCTGGCAATAATTCACAGGCTTTCCAACTTCCTACCATCACTTTTGCACGATGTACTGTAAGCAATTAAGATTTATCTAACCTAGCCCAGACAAAACCACTTGTTTATAATGAAACTGAACATTGTAAAGATTAATATTTGGCAGAAGTGCATTTGACATATCAATTCCAATCTCAAATACCGTGACACAAAAAGTGAATGTTTATTTTAGCCAAATAAGTTCATATCATTCCAGTAGTCGTCAGTGCAAATTCTACATGTTTGCAAATTTTAAGAGACAGAAGCTGGCATTACAAAGTATATTGTGGATATGTCAAAACTTTTTCAATGATGGCATTTGAGTTCAAGATATGATTCCATGACATCATGGAATTCATTATGGATTTGAAACAAACTAATGATAGAGAAACAGATTAAAAAAAAAAAACCCTGGCTGTCGATTATAAGGAAGCACACTTTTGAGAAGTAAAAATGACTACATTTATATTAATCATTTCCTAATTAGCAATGAACAAAGGGAAATAATTTTCCAATTGAATTAGAAAACCCCAAGACTCAAAATTGTGGTAGTAATATCATCTACATCAACCAATTATAATACGACTGAGCTGTAATCAGATAAGCTTTGAGGGAGTGGGTATAGACTGAAGCGGAAAAATAAGAACTCAAGGTGAACCTTTGATGCGACCTATAGTAATCGAGATATTTTTACTACTATCCTCACTGGATCTCCTCAAGGCTGTTTATTATACACATGCAAACTAATACTTGGCTACTATCATTACTTTAGTACCTTAGTTAATCCTATTTGTTTCCTAGTTTACCTTGCATACAATCTAATAATATTAATCGACTCTTCTCAGGACATAAGTGAATCCAACATAATCCTACTCTAACATCAAAGTTTCTTTCATAGTTGATAGGACATTGCAATTGCTTGAGTTCCCTATCTAACTTTAATCCAATGTATTTGTATTCCTTCATTCAATCAACCGAGTCAATGAACTCATAACCAAGCATTTCACTCACTCTTCATTAACGCATACACTGCTAAAAAATCTCCACACGTTTCTGTTTAATCATAAAATCCTAAACTACCAAAAATCCTTGCCATTTCAATCAATCACCTTCGATGGGGTTTTAGGTTGACTGTCAAGCACCAGGAATGAATTCATTTCATCCTTCCCTAATTCTGACATAATAAGTCCGAGTTTCCCAAAAAGGATAATTGTCTTCACCTAAGTATGACACTCGTTCATCAGTAATGCAGTCCCACCAACTTCTTCCATGTCCCCCTGATTCTGGACCAAAACCACATAAACCAGAAACAAATTCATTTCATCCTTCCCCAATTCTGATATAATAAGTCTAAGTTTCCCAAAAATGATATTTGTCTTCATCTACGTATGACACTCGTTCATTTATAATGCAGTCCTGCCAACTTCTTCCATGTCCCTCTGATTTTGGACCAAAACCACATATCTTTGCTCTTCCTTTATTATTTCCCATCATCTTCATGATCCATCACCACATTTCAAGTAAAAAAAAAACACTTTATCAAATATCTTGGTTCCTCTCATGTTGCATTTGATAAGCATTGTGTCCACCATGTAAGCTATTTTCAGGAAAGATCAACAGTTTAACTGCAGTTGACTAATTGATATATATATTCGTGGAGATCAAGGTTACACTATGTTCACCCTTTTCTTTCATAACGGGTTCACAAAAAAATCCAAACCCACTCCCAACAGGGAAAAATAATAAAAATAAAATAAAATAAAATAGAAGACATACAAAAGCTGATTCTTGATTCTGTTGAAAACACAGTCAGGGGCTTAGCTAAATCAACATAATTTCTCCAAACTAGTCCACTTCAGGCTCATTTTTTACAAAGCTATTCAAATATAAAATTATTTTCTACACGATATATTTGCAGTCGTGATAAGAAATTAAATTAAACTAGGGACTGTAAATTACTATATCTGCAGATAAGTACAGCATTTATATACATAATACTCCAGCCTGAAAGAAGTAAACAGTTAAGTGCAATAACATCAAATAAATTCTTCCAATCAACCTTTTCGCTTCGTAAACATTATCCATATGTAATTAAAATTATTCAATTACCGGGCTTAAAGAAGATTGACAAGCCAAAATCAATTGCCTTCAGAGGCGAATTCTCCTTCTTATTTGCAAATAAAAAATTCTCAGGCTTCAGGTCCCTGTGGATCACCCCGTGCTTGTGGCAGAGCTGCACAACCTCAACGATGGTCCTAGTGACCGCAGCGGCCGCCCGTTCCGTGTAGTGCCCACGTGCCACGATCCTGTCAAAGAGCTCCCCACCTTCGCACAACTCCATCACCAAATGTACTGCATTTTCGTCCTCGCACGCCTCCTTCAAGCTCACTATGCTCGAATTGTCAGGCAAGTGCTTCATAATCGCCACCTCCCTCCTCACATCGTCCACATCCACAGCCGTCCGCAGCTTCCGCTTAGAAATAGACTTGCAAGCCAATAGTTCCTTCGTCTCCCGTTCAATGCACAAATACGTAACCCCAAATTCTCCTCGTCCTAACTCCCTATCCACTAAATACTTCTCCTCAATATTTTCCTTTTTAACGTCATTCAAAACAGTAATGGCCTTTTTAGTGTTGCCAGTCCCAGACTTGTCTTTACGGCCCTGCTCATGGCCGGAAAAATTGGATGACTTCACGTCTTCTCGGGCAACAGCCGCCGGAGATCTGCAGCAATTTCCCATTCAAATCAAGTCCAATTTAACCGATTTCCGACTCTATCAAAAAACCCTAACGCCCAAGTTGTAGCTAGGGTTTCACATCTGTGATGAGATGTAAAACCCAGACCTCCATTACGAATTTAAGATCAAAATGTGACTGATTTTTCACATAAAGAGTGTGTGTTTTGTGCTGCAATTATAGGTGGGTACGGTAACGGATCAGATGCATTTGTAGGGGTAGCTGCTCTTTTGATTATTTTATTAGTATTAAATTGCATTAAAACTGATGCATTTATTTGTGTGTGGATTTTGTAATATTTTGGTTCAAGCATGAATTTTGTCGGGTAACTGCAAGTTACTGGACGGTCGGAACGGGACGGGAAGAAGAGACAGCAGGGAGTCCCTGGGTTTATGACCTGGCAAACTACTCCTCACATTGTGGTTGGTGTTTATAATCAAGTATTTTTATACCATACCAAACTCACAGTTTATGGTTACTTAAATTATAAGTGAAAAATCAACCAAACATGTACTCACTTCAATTATAAGTCAAAAATCAACCAAACATGCACTAAGAACCAAGCCGAAACATTTCGAAAGTGTATTTTTCATTGGGTCTTANCATTTATTTGTGTGTGGATTTTGTAATATTTTGGTTCAAGCATGAATTTTGGCGGGTAACTGCAAGTTACGGGACGGTCGGAACGGGACGGGAAGAAGAGACAGCAGGGAGTCCCTGGGTTTATGACCTGGCAAACTACTCCTCACATTGTGGTTGGTGTTTATAATCAAGTATTTTTATACCATACCAAACTCACAGTTTATGGTTACTTAAATTATAAGTGAAAAATCAACCAAACATGTACTCACTTCAATTATAAGTCAAAAATCAACCAAACATGCACTAAGAACCAAGCCGAAACATTTCGAAAGTGTATTTTTCATTGGGTCTTACAAGATCGCATGCCTTTGCCTTTCATAATTTCGTGTGAACGGGGCAAAAAGTATTATAAAAAAAAAA
>CAIGRL010035390.1:0-17319 GCA_903798325.1 Fraxinus xanthoxyloides
AATTAAAAGGGAACCCACATGACAGTGCAAAAAATCAATTTTTTGGGTGAAATAATGCTCCCAGACAGGAGCTTAATAATTGATCTAATTAAAAAATATTGAAAATTTGGTGACCGAATAAAAAATTCTTTTAAAGTTTAGTGACCATGGATAAAATTTACCCATCATTTTTCTTTGTTCCTTCTGCGAATTACGGTAGACCGCCATTTGAGACCACAGTCCTTGTCTCTTTCATAAAAGGGAATATTGTATAAATTTTCTCCAATCTAAAATTGTCTTTAGCTTTTTAATATCAAGTCGTCTAAATATCTTTCATAACAAGTGTGTTACTTCAAATTTCTAAATAGCTCTTCAACTTGAAAAAATCATATATATTTTATTAAATTTAACATAAGAGGGTCACGCCTAGATTTAAGTTTAATTTTAACATTTTTCATCCTTAGTGCAGTTTTTTTATTTTTATTATTTTAACGGAAAATTAACTGGTACAACTAACTGACGAAATAGTTGAATAGGGGAAAAAGAAAAAAAGGGCAAAAAAAACTAGATGTATTTGTCGAGCCCCTATTTGGACCCATCTTCCAATATTTTTTTTTTTCATAAACTCATTTTTAATCACATTTCATGAAACCCATAATGTTTATCAAGATTTCAACAACACATTTAATCAATTATCGAAATCTACTGAAAAACTAATTCTTGACTAAATCAAATAGGTGCTGAGTGTTTTAGTTTATGTTAAAAGAGATTAAAAGAGTGACTGAAGTTAAAGTAATCATTCATATCTCATGGATGTGGGTCTGCTGCACAACTTAAAGTCATATTGCTTTCCCTTCAAACTCTTCTTCAGGTTGTTTTTACTAGGGTGTTTTGTCACTTTTTACAACACGATTAAAGACTGCATTTTCTGCTGGATTTGTTTTCTTACTTTCTAGATGAAAAGTTACTCTAAAAATAGTTTTTACTTTAATATGAAAATTGTTACACCTCATCCTATGAGGCATGCCACATGACAACTAGCTAAGCGAAAATGAAGCAAGAGATCATTTAAGGTCCACACTCCACTTCACCTTGCTCCTCCACATCTCTTTGAGGTGGTTGGCACCTCACTCGACATTGTTGGTGCTGAGAATTTACTTATACAAGTACATTGAAATTTATAAATAATTTCAATTCCCTTCAATTTACTTAATTGAATGAAACGTACATCATAAACTCTTACTATTTAAGAGTAATGAATCATCTATTCATCATTCGCAACCTTCATATGATTTTTGACATACTCGAATGATGTCATATTAGCAATTCTTGAAATAACAACATCTCACGAAAGTATGACTCTCATCATACAAGTACTATGTGAAAGCCCAAGAATAGCTAACCAAGAGGGGATGAATTGGTTTCTAAAACTTTTTCGAAAGATTAACTTAGAATTAAACACCTAATAACAAGATAAAGTAATTCAAATGGCAAACACAAATAAGAAAGCAATAAGTAAAGAGGGATGGAGAGTGCAAGCGATATAATTATGGATGTTCGATCCAATGTAATGATCTATGACCTCCGGCATGAGCAACCCCAATTTCACTATTTGATTGAATTTACAAATTGAAATTTCTCTCTTAATAAATGATATGATCACAAATAGTTAACAAGAGAGAAATAGGCCAACACTTTAATAGATAGCAATGAGTGAAGCTCAAGTGTTAGGTTTTCGAAAAACTTTGATGTGCTGAATGATTTTCAAGAATTGATTCGATCAAAAGTTTTTCAAAGCAAGGTGATTTGATAATAATAAATAGGATGAGAAATCAATGATATTTTGCCCAAAGGAATCTCACTTTAATGCTCTCTTGTCGTATTTCTGAATGTCAAATGAGTTGGTATTTATATAAGTGAAAAGCCAACTTTTCTACCAAATCAGAATATCCATCTAGACGTCTGGTTTAGAACCGGATGACCCAGAAAATAGCCTTTTGAAACTTGTCAGAACAGTCAAAAATTCGACCGTTGCTGGCGAACTGGAGGTCCGGTTTGCCATTTGGACTTCCGGATGACCAAAACATTCTAGGACAAAAAAATTGTTTTGTTTGCAACAAGTAAATATTTTGTATGATATTTTTACTAGATATTTCAAGGTAAGTGCGATTTAATAGTATCCAAGATTAGGTTCAAAATCATACCTTTGGAAATAAATTTTGTGCAAATGTTTTAATGACGTGAATTTTTATCGTGCATAAGAAATTCATCACTTGAGTTTTCAATGTGTCATTGCCAAGAATTAAAATGGTTTGCCTTTACAAACAAGCAACAAAACATCTAGTTCCAATGTCGATTAATTTGGAGCGAGTGCTCGATTTGTTGCTTGATTTTGAAATGACGCAAGTTTGTCTTCATGAGTGCTCGATCGATTTCCATCTTGAGCTTTCTATCTTGAACTTCTTTGATCGAAAACTTTTTCGTCATATAGTTATTTGATTAAGTTGGCAATATGTAACATTTTGAAGATTCAAATTTGAGATAAACATAGTTTGTTTGCTATAATCAAAACATACGATTTGACTATAGCTCAACAATTTTCCCCTTTTTTGATTATGACAAAAAATAGATGATTTGCAATAAGAAGAATATCTCACTTGCAACGTTCTTCCACCTATGTTTTATATATCAATAATTCTCCCTTTCGTATTCACATTAAGCATATTAAGCACGCATATCTTAGTTCATATGTTCATATGTTTTCCCCCTTTTGGCATAAGCAAAAAGATCATGAGGTAGAGAAGCATACATAAGAAGATAAAACAAAACATAAGGTAAAGAAATCTCAAAACATGGCAAATATAATTAACAATGAAATATTAACTTGTAGAAAATAGACAATGACAACATGAAGCTACATGGGAGAAAATATTCATAGTAAAGCAAGTAAGGATAAAATTCATGATAATGTGAGATCGAACTAGGACTAGAACTAGGACTCCGAAGGAGGTGATGGAGAAAATTGAGCATAGAAGTGGGCATAGAAGGCATTCTACTGAGCCTGCATCAATGTCTGTTGAGCTTGGATGGCTTCCTATTGAGTGAGCACCCGACGAAGTATTTCATCGAGATCATCAACCGTGGAAGTAAGAGAGTCAATGCGGCCATTCAACATGTTGTACTGATCCTAGGTTAATGTGACACCAGTGCCTGAGGAATGTGGGTTACTGGACTCTCGAATGTCGAGAGGAGGAGCAGGGACGTCTTGCATGTCATCATCGTCAGCTTCGTCACCCTTAAAGGGAAGAGTTGATGGACCCGAGGTGTGGTCGAATCCTTTGGTATGAGCTACCCATTGACCATGTTCTTTAGTAATTTTCATGCGTCCAGTTGTTTGATGTTGATAATGTCGACGGGTTTAAGTTGGACATATGTTTCATCATCTAATGAGACGTGAAGTGTTTGAAAACCTTTGTAAGAAGCAGCCATATGGTAAAGCTTTAACATGTTATGACGAATGGACAAGCTTAATGAGTCCTAGTGCAATGGTTGGGAAATAAAGTTTCCTACCGGCAAGAAATGAATCGAGAAGGAAGAGATCAAATGAGCTCACTTCATCTCGATGACCCTTTCGGGGTAGAATAACATTTGCAATAATGTTTTGTAAGATCTTGCATGAAAGAGACAATTGGTGTGCACTTACTTTGGTGATATTTTCAAAAAATTTCAGGTGACTCGACGACAAGTCTCGGTGGGGTTATAGCCGTCGAACATGCGAGGTGTAGATATTTTCAAAAAATTTCTCGGTGACTCGACGACAAGCCTCGGGAGAGGAGGGTTATAGCCATTGAGTATGGGTTGTGCCTTGTGTAGAATAATTTAAGTTTCGCGTACTTCAAGTTCCAAAATATCACGAATGAAGGCTTTGGTTATAACAACACATTTGTGTTTAACTAAACATGAAATGTTATCAGAACATGAAACCAACATACTTTGGTAAAATTCTTTCAGGAGACACGAGTATGCATGCTCTTCTAGTATTGCAATTGAAATCCATCCCATATTTTCAAAAAGTTTTTCGATGTGAAATGTGGGTGCTTCAATAGTAAAATTTGTAAAATCAACATTCTTACCTATTAAATGGCTGATTTTTCGAATGGGTTGGCCGACACATCGAGTTCCAAATCAAATTCATCCTCAGAGGAAGAAGGTGAAGTGGGCCTTACCGTGCTTTTGAGCCTTTTTCCCTTCCTTTTAGAGCTTGCCATAGGTGAAAATCGAAGGGGTGTGTGTGGAAGATCTAGGTTTTGAGAATTTGGGTGAAAAGTTGATTTTGAAGATGAAAAGTGAATTTTTTTTTTTTGAAAAATAGAGAAGTAAAAGTGATAGGTTGTGTGAAATGAAGGTGTAATTGATGTTTTGAGGTGAGAAATCGAGTGGTGGATAAGAGATTTAGGAAGAGAAATGAAGAAAAATGGTGGAAAAATGGAGCTGATGCGTGATTTAAAGAATGCCCCAAAATGTCGAACTGGATGTTTGATTCAGCCATCGGGACGTCCAGACGATCCAGTTCGATCTGGATGTTCGGTTCCTCATCCAGATGATCCTCCCTTTTTGTGTGGAATATGATGCACATGGATTAAAAATAAATTAGACACATATAAGAGCACACAATTTCAATCATATACTTCATTTTCATCAATTATGCTTAAACCTCTTCTAAGATATGAAAATAGATCATGAGCTAGAGGTTTGGTGAATATATCGGTCAATTGATTTTCCGTGTTTATAAATTCTAGAGCAACATCACCTTTTTTAGCATGGTCTCTAAGGAAGTGATGTTGAATTTCAATATATTTTTTTGTCTTGGAGGCATAATAGGATTTTTAGATAAGTTAATCGTACTAGTGTTATCACACATGATGGAGGTATGGTCAAGGGATAAGTGATAATCACTAAGATTTTGTTTCATTCATAGAACTTGTGCACAGCAACTAGCGACCAAAATATATTCGACTTCGACGATAGACAAAACAACGGAGTTTTATTTCTTGCTAAACCATGAAACAAGTGTAAAGCCTAGAAAATGACATGTTCTTCTAGTACTTTTATGATCAATTGTGTGTCTATCCCAATCGACATCCGAATAGCTAAGTAGATCAATGTGAGTGCTCTTAGGATACCAAAGTCCTAAAGGTCTAGTGCCACTTAGATATCGAAATAATCAATTTCGACCTTAAGATGTAATTCTCTAGGATTCGATTGAAATCTAGCACATAGACATACAGTAAACATAATATCATGTTTACTTGCGGTTAAGTAAAGAAGGGATCCGATCATACCTCGATATTTTGTTATATCAACAGTCGTACATTGTTCGTCCTTGCCAATTTTATAGATGTGCTCATGGAGATGTTCATTGGCTTCAAATCATCATGTCGAGCTTTTTGAGCATGTCTAATATGTACTTACTTTGACTGATGAAGATTCCATCATAAGTTTTCTTAATTTGGAGATCGAGGAAGAATTTAAGTTCTCCCATCATACTCATCTCAAATTTCGTGCTCATGCACTTAGAGAATTCTTCACATGGACGAATATTAGTGGCATCAAATATAATATCATCAATATAAATTTGATCTCTTTACTTTTGACTAGTTGACTCTTTGTTGACTTTTATTTCCACATGGATTGCTACGTGGTGTTTTGACTTGAGCCTTGGTGGCGAAGCGTAACAATATCCCATAAGCCTAGGCATGATTATTTATGTAATGTATGGACTTGTATGTATAAAAATCTTGTTAGGGGGGTGGTTCTAGGATTAAGAGCTTTCCCCTTTCTAAATTTCTTAAAGTATGCACATCCAATGTTTATAAACTGACACTATATAACACTGTAGACTTTTTTGTTTAAGACTTGTTTATTTTCAATTTGCACAAGTGTTGGTAGTTTAATTGCATTTCATTGTTTTTCAAAGCTAGTGTTGAGCGGTGCACCCATGCTGAGGCTTTCTTAACAAATTTTGTTGTTGACGAAATGTGCAGTGCTTCACGAGTACTGTGGTATCTCATTTTGGGATCCGGCTCGTCGTCGAAGTGCACACGCTTCCCTGCATAAAGACGAATCATCTATGCGGAGGCTTTCCCTATGACTTTTGTCAATAGGAGGTTTTTTTTTCATCTTAATAAAATTAAGAACAATTTCAATTTACCAAAATTAATGATTCTTATGAGCATGAGGTTGAGCAGTTCACCTATGTTGAGACTTCCTTAACAACTTTGGTTGTTAAAGGCACATGTTGCACTTTACGAGTAGGGATGTGGTCCATTTTGAGGTACAGCTCATCGTCGAAGTGCACACTCTTCCCTGTATAGGGAGGTTCGTCTATGTAGAGGCTTTCCCTTTGACTTTTATCAATAGGGGGTGTTTTAGTAAATTTAATTTAGATTGCGAATTTTCTTTCCTGAACATGGGGTTGAGCGGTTCGCCCATGTTAAGGCCTCCTGAACAACTTTTGTTTTAAAGGTCAGTGATACACTTCGCGAGTACGGAGGTGGTCCATTTTGGGGTCCAGTTTTTCGTCGAAGTGCACACGCTTCTATGCAAATGGATGGTTTGTCTATGCTTAGGCTTCCACCTAGACTTTTGTTGCTTGGAAGGTATTTTTAATTTTGGTCAAATTTAATTTAGATTGTGAACTTTCTTTCCTGAAAATGGAGCTGAGCGGTTTGCCCACGCTGAGGCTTCCTTAACAACTTTTGTGATTAAAGGCATGTGATACACTTCGCGAGTAGGGAGGTGGTCCATTTTGGGATTCAATTCTTCGTCAAAGTGCAAACACTTTTCTGCATAGGGGTCTATGCAAAGGTTTCCTCCAGAATTTTTGTTTCTTGGGAGGTATTTCTAATTTACAAACACTTTAATAAGAGCCAATGTTATTGATTCAAGATCTATATAAACTGGATATTTAAATTATTACTGGTAGTACTTTTGCAAATGCTTCGCAATCCATGGATAAAGCTGTGACTTTCCATCCATATTTCGATTTTATAGGTTATGGGCCGAACCTCTTCCTTGATGTGGTAGGGGCCTTTCCAATTAGGACCAAAGGTTGTTGCACCGTGTTCCTTGGAAGATAAGAAGACCCTCTGGAGCACCATTTCATTCAAACGAAATGACTTCTTCTTTACATTAGAATTGTATTATCTAGTAATTTTTCCCTAATAAATAGTTAATTTCGCTTGAGAGTCATCCCTCATTTCCTCAAGGAGGTCTAGTTCGCACCTCTTCAGCTCATCATTACATATTTTGTTGGAATGAATTCGATGAGGAGATGGTAGACCCACTTCAACTGGGCTCATAGCCTCGACCCCATAAGCCATAGAGAAAGGAGTTTCTCCTGTAGCAATTCTTGTTGTAGTTTGAATAGCCCATACGACTTAAGATAGTTCATCGACACAGACCCCTTTAGAAGTATCCAACTTTCTCTTTAACGTGTACTTGATTATCTTGTTAACTGCTCTCACCTACCCATTTACCTGAGGGTGATGTGGGGAGGAAAAATGTTTCCTAATGCCCAACTCCTCACATAAGTTTCTGACCGTATTATCAAACTGTCGTCCATTGTTAGAAACAATCGAATGGGAAATCTTGAACCTGTAAATGATGTTCTTCAACAGAAATTTGGAAATATTGGCTTCTGTAATTTTAGTAAGGGGTTCGACTTCTACCCATTTGGTAAAATAATCAATGACCATAATTGCAAATTTGGAATTTCCCCTCTCTTTAGGAAGGGGACCTATAAGATTGATTCCCCATTTAGCAAATGGCCAGGGACTGAAAACAACACTTAACTATTGAGCTTCTATGCCTCTTTTTTTATAGGGTAATGTATGGTCCTTGAGAAATGATATAATTGGCTTCATCCATAATGGTGTATCTTCAACCCACATTATCTCTTCGCTGTAGCAATGGATGCCCTAGAAAGATGCTCTATGGGCACTACATTGAGCAACTCAAAATCTTTACTACTCATCAATTTTGAGAGGGCATCGACATGATCATTCTCTGAGCGTGGGATTTACACCAACTCGAACTTTTCAAAAGCAGGGATAAACTTCATAACCAATTTCAAATAAGTCACCATGGACTTATCTCTGGCGGAAAAATTACCATAGACCTGAATAACTACCAGTTGGGAGTCGCTGTTGATCACAAGTCGTTTTACCTACATTCCCTTGGCCAATGCGAGGAGGGCATCATATTCTACTGAGCTGTTGGTGGTTTTGAAGCTGAATCTTACAACACAAATAAGTTTATGTCCTTCAGGACTAACAAGAACCACTCTTGCTCCTGATCCGGTATCCTCTGACGATCCATCAACAAAAAGTTCTATGTGGAGGTTAGGCGGGTTCCATCTTCGTTACAATTCTGGAATATGGGTGAACTCTACCACAAAATCTGCTAAGGCCTACCATTTAGGTTAGAGACCTACTTCGGACACATTGAATCCCCGGATAAAATGATTGTCGATTAGCTTCTTAACTTCATTTAACGCTTCATATCTCTCCGGGTTGAGAGCCTTCATCTTTTGCCTGTGAGCTGTAGTCTTTAGATCAATTTTTAAGTCGTGGCATCTGACTTTTGGGTCAATGCCAACCATGTCTCTGTGCTTCTAGGCAAATACATCTAAATTCTTTAGCAGAAACCATTTCAGCTTCTCCTTGGCTTCTACGACAGATTTCTTCCAACCTGTAGGTATTTGGAGGGGTCATATGGATCTATTGGAAAGCTTTTTAGTTCCTCCATAGGGGTTGTATGAGGCTAGCAATCGATGATACGAAGCTCCGGTTCCTCTAAACTAGCTGCTTCTTTAGCAGCTTTTCCTTCTTTAGGGGGTGTATGTTCTTCATAGATAGCCTCTTCTTCAAAGGATTTATAACTCCAAGGATTGCCTCTTCTTCAAAAGCATTCGTCATTTCGATGTCTTTCCCTTGTTCAGGGTTTCTCCTTTGTTGAGGGACGTCGTCCATGTCAATGTTTATTAGGATCACATTGACACTTCTTGGTTCGACTTTTCTATGGGGATTTGAATAGCATTCTCCTCTGATCACCTCTAACCATCGCTATACCATTCTCAATTGGGAACTTCATACATAGATTATGGATGGACATGACGAACCATAGTTCCTTTAGGGCTGGCCTCCACAGTACTGCATGATAAGCAGAGCAGTTGTCCATTACTAAAAATTCCATGAAATGATGAGCAGTTAAAGGTGCGGTCCCCATCTCTATTGCTAGAGTGATCTTATCCTTTGGGATGATGCTATCGCCTGCGGAGCCATACAATAGGAAACTTATTGGGGTTAACTCGTGTTCAACCTCCATCTTATCTCCTAAAGATGATGTTGACAGAGCTTCCATTATCCACTAGCATTCTTTTTAGGCCATTGTGTACTACAACAGCCCTCACCATTAAGGCGTCATAGTGTAGATAATGCATACCAGCTGCATCATCTTGAGTGAATGTGATGGGTTGGAACGCAGAGGTTCGATTGTTGTTGACTAAGAATCTTGTCATTGGGAGGTCCTTTGCTTCCCTAGCAACTTTCTGTAGGAGTTCCTAGATCCTCCCCTAACAAATGGGCCTCCAAAAATTGTGTCAATCTCCCTGATAGACTCTAGCTATCATTTGTTGGAGAGCTTCTCCTTTGCCTTTGACCTTTCCTAGGTCTTTTCGCATCATTTTCTTTTCTTCTAGGAGCGTTGTTTCTATTAGAATGCCTTGATTCAACATTCCTAGGCTGCTGGGTTTGCCTAGGAGGAGCATATCTTCAAAGGCGTTTGTTTCTTCCCTGATTAGTATTCTGAGGGTGCCTCGCAATGTCCCTACAGTCAATAGTGTTGTAGCTATAAGAGTAATGGTATGTATAATAGAGGGGCGCTTCATCCCTATTTCTAGGTTTAGCTCTCTTCCTATTTGGGAAAATCTTTGATAGGGTTTATTCGAGTACATTTTAGCACCATGTTTCACTTTCTCGTAGGCTAAATGGGGTATTGTGTTTAATGTCGCTACACCTAATGCTTGTCCAAGATTGAAAGGGGTCGACTGTCCGACCTGGTGATCCGTCAAATGTAAAGTTGGGCATCTTCATCTTTGCATTTAGGGAGGGGGAGTCCTTGGTTAGCCTTGTTCCTATGATTTCTTAATTTTTCATTGATGATCTCACGTATTACCATTTCTAGTAAGGCATCGTAGCCGGTTGTGTCCCTGTTTTATACATCTCTCCAGAAGAGAAAGTTCATGTTCAATCCTCCCCTTAGGGCCATTAGAGCCTCCCTATCTCACTTGCACATAGTTGTCCATCTAATCGGTGAAGCGGAACAAGAAATTTTTTAGGGACGAATCCTATTTTTTCTTCATATCCTATAGGTATAGAATATGTCTTTCACCTTTTTTTGCTTATGGCGAGCATTTATGAATGTCATTTTTAAATCTGACAAGCTTCAAATGCTTTCTTCTGGAAATCTGGTGTTTCAGCCACTCCACTTAGGGTTAAGTGGAAGGGTGGGGTGGCTCCTCTTAGACTTTTGTGAGTCTTGAAACTATTGAGATACTTCACAAGATCACCTCTCTTATCATACTTGAGAATTTTGGGAAGTATGAAGTGGTTCAGCACAAGAGCATTTCTAATCGCTTGCAAAAATAATGAATTGTCATCATCATCCTCAAGGTCGCAGGACCTTAGCAATTTATCAAAATCCTCTTCTTTCAATTGGGAGGGCCCTGTTTCACTTCTGGCATGCTCTCTCCTCTCATGCCTATTTCTAGGAGGAGGATTCTAAGGCACATTGTTGTAAACTGGTTTGTCTTGTCTCTTGAACCGAAGGGCCTTCTGTTGCCTATCTTTAGGTATATGCGAAGGTTGAGCCTGCATATTTCTAGGCTCAAGGAGAGGTTGAGCTTGCCTATTTCTAGGCAGCCATGGGCTCATCCCGTCGAAGATACTTGTAGACCACTGAGGTCGATCTTTTGGTTCGTAATTCAGAGGAAAGTTGAATGGAGCCTTGTTGGGTCGTTCAATGGCATAGTTGGTGGATGTATCAACCTCAACCTCCTTTTCTTGAGGGCTTCCATCCTAGTATAATGTTGGTATTCAGCCATTGGCTTTGAACCTCTTCTTCACCATGGTAATATCCTTGTAACGGGTCATGGAATATATTTTCTGGGGTTGCGTATGGAGGAACTGGGTATCTTCCCTGGCCCCGCATGTTCATCATCAGTTCATGCATCGCCATGTTATGCTGAGTTATATATTCCACATATTCGTGGCCATTATGGCCACCTCTCTAGTGAATCTAGTTGATATTCTGCCCAGCCCCTTGACCCGCCTCGTCTATGCTGTTGATGAGGTCGAGGGCAGGCGATTGGGACAACACGTGAGGTTTTCCCTTCTTCAAGGTGTTCCCTAACCCTTCGAGGTGCATTTTCATCATTCCTTTAGCTCATGTCAACAAGTTTTCTTCTGACAAGATGTTCATTTTCTCAAGGATCAAACTGGCCCTAAGGCAAGCAGTTCTTTTTTTTTTTTTTCAAACGGTTCTTTCTTCAAGAACACCCCTTTTTCGAAGGTTAGAAAATTTCTTTTGAGATACTTCCAAATCGCTTCTCCCCATGAGATTTTTATAGTCAAAATGTTTGGTTTCCCAAAAATGGCACCAATATGTGTGATAATAAAAAATGTGACGCTGTAATGGATAACTGATATCGGGCCCACTCACACCGACTCAAGCAAATTTCGATGCGTTTTGATTGGAGTATCGGAAGAAAGTAAGGAAAATATGAATGCAAGAGATGGTTCACGACGTGAGACACAAGTGTTCGAGCACCCATAGGTGAAACAAAAGTGATTACGCTAACAACAATCACCAATCAAATGCTTATGATTATCAGTGGGAAGCTTACAATCATAGATGTTACAAAGAGTAGAGTTGCTATTGTCATTCCAACTCACACCACAATTAAACATTTTCTTTTCTTTCTATCTTTGCTTTAGATCTCCCAGTAAACATTGGACTGAACATAGAAGAATAGCAAAGACTAGTGTAGTCAAATTAATTTAAATGAGAATAAGACTTGGTTAGTTGTTAGTTTCAAAAATATGAACAAGTCTTGTCAATTTATGTTGACCTGAATGAAGTTGATTACTTTGTCTTGTCGAGTAGTTGAAGACCAATGATTGAATTTTATGAAAAGAAATAATTCTTAGTATGCTTTCATTAAGACCTTGTTGTGTTGTGATCAAAATTTCATGTTATTTAGGTTTGGTATAGTAAAATAAGTTTAAGGAGTTTGGGTTTTTAAAAGTCCAAATTGATTAAGATCAAATTTAATCAAGAATTGGGAGTTTGGCTTGGAAAATGGCTTCTTCTTCATCTAGAACTCCACATTGTATCTTCACACATAATTATACAATAACATCTTGAGAGTTAGAGAGCGTAGATTTCAATTGAGAGAATTGAGATCTTCATACTGTAAACATAATTACTATTGATTTTAGTGAATTTCTATTCTCTATCCGTGGTTTTTCTCATATTGGGTCTCCACGTAAATCTTAGTGTTTATTTTCTTCATGTTTATTTCATTATCGTCATTATCTTGCGATCCAGGACTCATAACAAGTGGTATCAGAGAGAGGTTGATTGTTTCGCATGACGTTAATGAAATATGATATTCTGTTGTTGGATAGAAACACGAGATTTACCTTATGGCAAGTGAATATGTGAGTGGTTCTAGTACAGATGGATTTGGAAGAAGCCTTGCTTGGCTTTGATAGGATGCCTGCTACCTGGATGCAGGATGAAAAATAGCGTATGGATTCGAAAACCCAATCACAAATTCATCTATATATTTCAACTCAAATTCTTGAGGATGTTCTAAATGAAAGAAGTGTCGTTCCGTAATGGTTGAAGTTGAAGTAACTTTGCATGACAAAGAGTTTGACTAGGAAGCTATACTTGAAACAATGCTTGTATTCTCCCCGGATGTCTAAAGGTGCGTAATTGGATGATCACTTAACTATGTTCAAAGAAATCATGACTGATTTGGAGATATTGAAAGTTAAGTATGACAAAGAAGACTTGGCATTGATATTGTTATATTCTCTATAGCCATCATATGTGACTTTTAGAGATACTATTCTCTATAGTCAGGAGACTCTCACTATGGAAGAGGTATATGATGATTTACTAACTAAGAATAAGATGAAGCATCTTGCTAGAAGATCTGGCAATCATACTGAAGCCTGATTGTGCGTGAGAGAAATCGAGATAGAAATCTTGGCAGAAATATGAGGGATAAACCAAAATCTGGACATGCTGAGAATATATGTCACTATTGTAAGAAGAAGAGGCATATTAGAGCTGATTGCTATGCCTTGAAAATAGAAATAAAGAAATTGGTGCTACTGAGAAAGGAAAGCAAACTGCTAACAGAGCGGAGGTTGGTATTGTGAAGATGAGCAAAGTGAATAAGAGCTTCTTTTGATTTCGGACATGGATTCCAAACATTGAGAGGAATGGGTTTTAGAGTGGCTTGTACTTTTCATATGTGTCCCAACAGGGACTGATTTTCAACATATAAAGGAGTTTCAAGAGGTATAGTAATATGAGAAACAATTTACCTTGCAAAATTGTAGGAGTTGGTACAATCAGAATCAGAATGTTCGATGGGGCGATTAAAACACTTATAGATATAGGGCATGCTCCTGAACTGAAGCAGAATCTCATATCTAGGAGTGCACTTGACTTAAAGGGTTATAGATACACTGGTGAATGTAGGGTTTTGAAAGTGAGTTAGGGTGCTCTTATTGTCATGAAGGGACATAAAAGCTCTACACAATTATACATTTGGCATGGTTTTACAGTAATTGTGGATGCAGCAGTTTCTACTTCTTTAACAGATGATGAAGTTACAAAACTTTGACATATACAACTCTGGCATATGAGTGAGAATGACATGACAAAGATGAGTAGAAGGGGACTTCTTGATAGGCGAAGACCAGCAAAATGAATTTTTGTGTGCATTATGTCTTTAGGAAATAGAAAAGAGTTAGATTCACGAAAGGAAAACACAATACGAAGGGAACACTTGAATATATCCATTCAGATATTTGGGGACCAACCAGTGTACCATCAAAATGAGGCCAATATTACTTATTGACAATGATTGGTGATTTCTCCAGGAAAATTTGTGTATTCTTCCTGAAACGAAAAAAATGATGTGTTTGGGACCTTCAAAGAGTGGAAAACGTTGGTAGAAAAATAGATGGGAAAGTAAGTGAAACGTCTATGCACATATAATGGTTTGGAGTTTTGTTCAGATGAATTCAATAGCGTCTACAATATTGAAGGCATATTGAGATACTTGAAAGTGCATGTAACTCCTCAATAGAATGGTGTGGCAGAACGGATGAATAGAAATTTGATGGAAAACGTTCGTTGTATGCTTTCAAGTTCTAGGTTACCTAAGACTTTTTGGGCTGAAGCTGCTATTACTTGTTTTCTGATTAATCGTTTACCCTTAGTTGTCATTGATAAAAAGATACCAGAAGAGGTAAGGTCTAATAAACCTTCTTGCCACTGATTTGAAGATTTTTGTGTGTCATGCTTATGCTTATGTAGATAATGGGAAGTTTTGCGTAAGTCAAGAAAGTGTATCTTTCATGGGTATAAATCAGGCGTGAAGGGGTATAATTGTGGTGTCATAAGACGAGAAAGGTGGTTGTTAGTAGGGATGTAGTATTTGATGAACTTGCTATGGTTCATGGTTCACCTTTTGGGGATTCTGACAAAACTAAGGAGCAGAATCATTCAATTTAGGTGTAGTTGGAAATTGGCTCAGAGGAACAATTAGAGGTTACAGAACAGTGTACTACAGATCAGTCAAGTTCGGGGTTGACAGATAGTAATAATATCTTGCCTACTTTGCCTACACCACCAACACTACAATATTCTATAGATAAGGATAGACCTCACAGATAGATTAGACTTCCACAGAAGTATATGGAAGCAGATTTGGTAGCTCATGCATGGAGTGTAGCTGAGGACATTGATTCCACTGAGGAGTCTATTACATATTTAGAGGTAGTCAGTTACAGTAATTCTAGCAAATAGATATTGCTATGTAGGAGGAAATGGAGTCATTGACCAAAAATAACTCTTGGAAATTGGTGAAATTACCTAGAAGGAAAAGATTGTTCTCTGCAAATGGGGGTTTAAAAGAAAGGAAGATACATTGGGTGTTTACAAATGTGTTCTCATCAGTTGTGAAACATAGTTTCATCCAAGCTTTACTTGGAGTGGTGGCTAAAAATGACTTGGAGCTTGAACAGATGGATATCAAGATAACATTTTTATATGGAGAAATTGATGAGAATATCTACATGCAACAACTAGAGGGGTTCATAGTCTCTGGAAAAGAAAATCATGTGTGCTTGTTGAAGAAGTCATTGTATGTACTATAGTAGTCATCGAGACATTGGTATAAGAAGTTTGATTTATTCATGAATACTCATGATTTCTTCAAATGTAATTATGATAGTTTTGTATACTTAAGAAAAGAAAATAGTGGATCGACTACATACTTGCTATTATATGTTGATGATATGCTCATAGCAGCCAAAGATAGAGCAGAGGTCACAAAAGTAAAGTTTCAACTTAGTAAGGAGTTTGATAAGAAAGATTTGGGTGCAGGAAAGAAGATTCTTTGTATGAAAATCTTGAGGGATAAAAAGGCTAGCAGATTGTATTTGAGTCAGATGTGGTACATCGAAAAGGTGGTCTAAAGATTCAATATCAATTGAATGCTCAGGTTTTTAGTACTCCATTGACAACCCCTTTTAAATTATCATCTAACTTGTGTCCTTAGTTAGATGAAGAAATTGATTACATGTCTCAGGTTCCTTATTCTAGTGAAGTTGGTTCACTGATGTATACTATGGTTTGTACAAGATTAGCACATGCAGTTTGCAGATACATGGTAAATCCTCGCAAGGAACATTGGAAAGCAGTACAGTGGATCTTCAGATACTTGAGGGACTCTTCTAATGCTTGTTTACATTTTGGTAGAAATTCATGTGGAATCATTGGGTATGTGGATTCAAATTATGCAGGAGATCTTGATAAGAAGAGATCACTTACATGGTATGTGTCTATTCTTGGAGGTTGTGCTATCTGCTGAAAAGATACTTTGCAAAATATAGTAGCTTTGTTTACAACAAAAGCAAAATACACTACCATTACAGAGGCATGTAAGGAGGCTATGTGGCTGAGAGGATTGATTTGTGAAATTAGTGAAGACTTGCAGGTGTCTACAGTATTCTGTGATAGTTAGAGTGCAATTTTCTTGATAGATGTTTAAAGAGGGAACTAAGCACATTGAAATGAGGTATCACTAAGCACATTTTCTTGACTAAGGATCAGATGTTTACATAATCTTATTTTCTTTCCTATCAGCTTTGTTCTACTAAAAATCTCACAACATTTGATTCCCTATTGACTTTTCCAACCCATTACATATTCCATTTGGTGGGTTATATTGAAGAAATGTTTTGCTTGCCAAAAACAATTCTAGAGAATAATTAATAATTAATAATAGTCATGTTTGAGCCGAAAGGCCAAAACAAATAAAGAATAGAACGTGCAAAATCTTTTGGCTACTAATTGCTGTTGATTATGTAGATTATAACTTTGAAATTTTCGAATTTTTTAGCATTTTTATTTAAAAACAACAAAGACAGCATTATCAAAAATTTGATAGATCATGTGGAACGAATATGTTACTATTGTATGTTAAGTGATCTGTAATATATTTTTAAACATTCCAGATTCTTGCAATTTCAGAGAAGTTTTATCCTAAAATAGTCGTAGGAGATCAACCCATTGTAGTTGTTGCTTGTATGCCCTATGAGGTTGAGCAACCACAAGATCAACCTATTGCTATTGTTTCCTGATCATTGTAGCTGTTATGGGCCTTTTTGGGTCCTTACACTTCGTCCATCCACTTCATCCGCCACATGGGCGAACTGATTTAACGTGCTCATGTGGCGACCGAGTTAAATTCATGTCGGATGAAACAAACTGAAAGCTCTATCATCTCACCTCGTAGAAGAGTTGAACTCATCCGCCATTTATGGTAGATGCAAAGGCTCGCACTCCGTATTCGTCACGCCTCACAATTCGCCTCACCTCTCCCATACCAAGATCTGTTGTGAGATCTACCCAAAATCAAGTTCCTAACTGATTGATAAGACGTGTGACAGGCTACAAACGGTCAACTCA
>CAIGRL010035419.1:0-10291 GCA_903798325.1 Fraxinus xanthoxyloides
CCCAATTTAAACAAAAAATTAATTTCAATTGGTGATCTAGATGACATAGGCCTACATGCTAGGCTTGGAAATGGCTTGTTAAAGGTAGATGATCCATGTCATTTTCAAGGGTACTAAGAGAAATGGTATATATGTCACTAGAGCTGAGATAATTTCAAGTCACACTGCTGAATCCTCAAGTGCCGAAATCGATGCCACTTTTAAAAGACACAATAGATTGGCACATGTAAGTTAAAATGGCTTGCATATGTTAAACAAGAAGGGTGTTTTTGGAAAAGATGTGATCTAAAAAATTCCTTTGTATGAGCATTGGACTTTAGGCAAGCAACATATGCTTCATTTTAATACTGGAAAACATGAAACTGCATCTGTTTTAGAATATATACATTCTGATTTTTGGGGTCCCTCATCTACCATCACTAAAGATGAAAAAAAAATATTTTCTATCTTTGATTGATAATTTTCTAGAAAGGTTTGGACTTTTCTATTACTACAAAAATCTGATACATTTGAAAAGTTTAAAGTTCGAAAAACTTTGATTGAAAATCAGATTGGTAAAAAGATTAAAATTTTAAGAACCGACAATTGTTTGAAATTCTGCATTGCTGATTCGACCAACTTTGTAAAGCTGATGGTATTCTAAGACATAAAATAGGGCAAATTGTGCCCTATACTCCTTAACAAAATGGAGTTGTTGAGAGGAATAAACAAAGTTATGTGTATGATGGTCAGTTTTATGGTGCCTAAAATGTTATGGGAAAAAGCTGTTATGACAGCTACGTATGTGATTGATAGAACTCCTACTAGTTTCTTAAATGGCAAGATTCCTGAGGAAGTCTGGTCTAGAAAATTACTAGATTATAGCCATCTTAGAACCTTTGGTTGTGCTGTCTACTCTCATCAGAGTATTAGCAAGCTAGAACTAAGATCCCAAAAATGTATTTTTATAGGATATCCAGAAGGTGCTAAAGGGTACATGTTATTGGCCAAAAGGTATTAGAGGTTTTAGGATGATCATCAGTAGAAATGTGACCTTTAATGAAACTGATATACCTTGTTTAAGTAAGAAACATCAAGATGAAGTTCACGTTAATGAAACTAAGAATGTGACCAGGCTGCAGATGAGCTTTGGCCATCATCTGAGCACATATATGATGCTAACTCAAATTGAAAATAAAATTGAGAACGTTTCTGATTTACATGAAGAAGGTGGAGTTACTGTTCAAGAAGATGGTGGTGGGGAATATGAGAATTTCTTAGGTGATTATCAACTAACCAATGATAGAAATAGAAGAGAAATAAGAGAGCTATTTAGGATGAGAGATTATGTGTCCTTAACTGTTATATCTTATCAGAATTTGGCTTTTAAGGAATCTAAATATTATGAAGAGATTGTAAGTTGTCATTTATTTAGAGATAGGAAGCTTGCCATGGAAGATGAAATGAATTCCCTATTAAAAAATAATACCTGAGCTTTGGTTCCTAAACCTAATGATAAGTCATTGGTTGACTGTAAGTGGATTTACAATATAAAACAAGGAAACTCCGTGAAGCAACCCGTCAAGTTTAAGGCTAGATTAGTGGCAAAAGGGTTACTCAAAAACCTGGTATTGATTGTAATGAAATATTTTCACCTGTTGTTAAATATACCACCATAAGGGTTATGATTGCTTTAGTTGCTTAATATGATTTTGAACTTGAACAAATTGTTGTAAAAACTACCTTCTTGTATGATGATTTAGAAGAAACCATTTATATGCATAAGGCATAGGCATTTATTGACACTAATAAATTTGAGCATTTCTGTTTGTTAAAAAAATCCTTATATGGACTTAAACAATCACCTAGGCAGTGGTACAAAGGTTTGACAACTTTGTTTTATCTGTTGGTTTTATAAGAAACTCCTTTGATCATTGTATGTACCTTAAAAAGGATAAAACTGGATCTATGATTGCTTACCTGTTTTTGCATGTTGACGACATGTTGTTAATTGAACAAAACATAAGCGACATTAATGACATAAAAGATCTCTAAAGTCTAAATTTGAAATGAAAGACTTAGATCATGCGACAAGGATTTTAGGAATGAATATTAAAAGAAATAGATCCCATCAAGCTTTATTTCTGTCTTAATTTGATCTTGTGGAGAAAAACTTATCTAAGATTGCAATGCATGAATCTAAATCTGCCACCTTGCCTCTTGCTGGTCATTTTAAATTGAGTAAATATTAGTGTCATGATGATGAATTTGATGTAAATAATTGCAAAATGTGACTTATGCTAATGATGTAGGATCTATAATGTACATTATGGTATGTACTAGATCTAATGTTACTCATACTACTAGTACTTTAAGTAGGTTTATGTCCAATCCTGATCCTGAACATTAGACTGTTTTAAAATGGTCATTAAGATATATGAGATGAATTTTAACTTGGGCTTGTGTTTATTTCATGTAAGGATGGTGTTGTTTTAAAGGTTTTTGTAGATTTTGATTATGCTGGTGATACAAACAATAGAAAATCAACCACCTCTTATATGTTTACTTTACGTGGCACTTGTATAAGTTGAAAATCACAATTACAATATATTGTTGCATTATCTACTACAGAAGCGGAATATGTAGCTGCAACTTAAGTCATAAAAGAGTCTTTATGGCTTAATGGTTTGTTATATGAATTGAATGTGCTTTCCCACCATGTAGTTGATTACACAAACAGTCAAAGTGCTATTCATTTATGCAAAAATCATGTATTTCATGAAAGGACAAAATATATAGATGTTAGAATGCATTTTATAAGAGATATAATTTAAAAGGAACCTATAATATGTGAAAAAAATTCAAACTCAATTCAACCCCGCTGATATGGGAACCAAAATACTTCCTCTTAACAAGTTTAAATCTTGTTTGTAAATGTTGAAAATTGATACTGGTTGATCTTTGTGACATTGTAGATAACTATATCTACTTAATGTTAATGATTACTGGAGTCAAGGGAAACATCTGTTGGCTACGATGATTGTTCATTGTTTTATTTTGTTGATCATTGCCAGCAATGTGGAGATTGTTTGGGTTGTGATGCCAAAAATTCAAACAATTTGGGCTGTGATGGTAAACTGGGCTAAGCCTACTGGTGGTATTATATTTCCATTACTTGATAATTCAATAAAGAAGCCCAATTGCCCAAACCCAATATAAAGCCTATCGCACACTTTAAAAGAGCGATTTTAGTCGCCTCGGGTGTTTGAAATAGCTAACTACTCTAAACCGTTGATTCCATTTGAGATCTACAGTGATCGTTGGTCATATATAGTTGTGCCTGAGGTTTGCCCTAATGAATCTTCACGCCGTCTGCCCTAATGAATCTTCACGCCGTCTGACTTTCTTTTGGGTTCTAGAATTCTCTCTATGGTTTTGCCCTCGTTTTCATCTTCTTTGTGTTGATCTTTAACTTTTGATTGTTTTGATATTTTCGATTCCTTTGTGGTTCTGAATTTTTGTAATTTGATATGTGAGAAGAGAGTGTTGGTTTCAAGTTTGGGAATTTCGGTTCATAGAAGCTTTTATCCAAAAGCTGCTTTTGGATCCGCTTAATTAATTTTATGAAAGTGCTCTTGATAGTTAAAAGAGTTTTTTAGAAAAAAATGGTTCAATGAAGTTTCTTCTGAAAATTGAAAGTGCCTTTAAAAATTGTTTTCAAACAAAAATTAAAGTAACTTATTCCAAAAGTTATTCTACAAGAAGAAAAAGTAAAAACAAAAGTCATGCCAAACATGTCCTAATGCTCGACTTTTTACATTTTGTTCTTGTTTGGATTTGTTAAAAATTATATTTTTGGTAGATTTTGATAAAACTTGATAAAATATATGTTAATTTTCATGAAATTTTTAATTAAAATTAATTGTTGAAACTTAGCCCTTGTTTGGGCTCCATTATTTTACATTTTAATGAGGAGAATAGTAATTCTTTGAAGAATGTGTGGTTGAAAAAGAAGAATTTTTTTTTTAGATTTACATATAATGCTATTTTATTGAAAAATATGTGATTAATAAGATGAGAGAGAAATGCATTTTAATTTAATAAGAGCCAAACATGGACTTAAATTTTTTCAAATTTTTTTAATTGAATCAAGTATGGAAGCCACGTTTGACAATCATTAATATCAAACTCTTTTTTCTACGTACTATTTATAACTACTCATTAACACAATAAAATATTTTACACGTAAATACTGAATCTTTTTCAAATTTTTTAATCATTTATTCTCCCAAAAATCACTTTTCAAACCATTATTTTTTCAAAAAAATTGGTTGTCAAATATGGCTTAATTTTTTTCTAAATTGGGTTGATCGGACTGGTTATCATGGATCCTTGGCCCGAGAATCGAGCCTGTATATTATCACAGATCAATCCATAAACCGGCTCAAATCTAGCCGGATCAGTTTGGGTTCGGTTTTAACTGGATGGATCGCTCCCCTCCGGTTACACAACTAGCATAATCCGTTCGTTTGAACTCTGAAACCGCAGACGCAGAGGCAGAGGCACTTCCATGGCATCTCTCTCTCCCCGGCGTTTACTCAGCAAAATCTCTCATTCTTAAGCTTTTGACGTATAAAAATAATCCAAATTTATCGATTACTTACTTTTTGTATAAACGCTCGTCGATATTCCTATTTATACCCCCTGATTTTTGCCATTACATCTGGATTATACCCACGTATACACGAACAAACGCACTCTCATTTCCCTCTTACTGAAAAATAACCAAATCCTCTGATTATATTGCACCACTGCAAGGAAGCTCCTCCCGAAGCTCTGGCTGTTACCTCGTTTCATTTTCAGGTAAGTTTATTATCTGGCATTGAGCGCATCTCTCAATTTTTTTCACTTTTTTAAAAATTTCTGTACTGTACACTAACTTTGAAAGAAATTGAAAAACTCCAATTATTTCCGTTTTTTCTTTAGGAGATTTATTTTTCTCATGAGTTTTTGGTCACGAGTTGGATTTGGTAAAGTCTGGTTCTTTCCATGAAAATGTATAAACTCTTGACTAATTGAGGAATTAATTTAAAGACTGTGATTTTTAGTGTATATAATAACCACTTTGGGTGGAACTCACCTTACATCCTGCTTGTAAAGGAAATGATGTCCAAGGTGCTTGTAAGCTTACGTGGGATACAATTGGTTCATTCCACCCCTCTTCAGAATTGATGCCCACAGCGGCCAAATTTCCCTAGCCGAGAGACCTCATTAATCCAGTCTTCTACTCAAAGAGTAACCCTCCCCTGGTCAAATTGTCTGCAACGACCATCCCTAGTATTGGGTGCGTGTCCCGATACTAATAATACCAATCACTTTGGTAGAACTCACCTTTAAACCCAGCTTGCAAGGGTAGGGTCGTCGCTCCTCAAAGCGTTTATAAACCCACAATAAATGGACGATGTGAGATATTTAGATAGTTAAGAGTGGAGGGTCAAATTAAATTTGAAATACCGTTTTTAGAGTTTTGAAAATAGGTTTATACTGTTTGTGTGCTTGGATGTACAAGAATTGTTGGTGTGCGGAATTTAGCTTGTTTACGGATAGTTTCACCGATCTCTTTTATTTTATGGACTGGAGAAGCCATTAGGCCTAAGATGACATAGCTTACCTTTGCTACATATTTTTAGAACATGTTTAGCCCTTGTTTGGGCTCCATTTTAGGTAAAATGAATTTTTCTCTCTCCTAATTGAAACCACACATTCTTCAATAAAATAGTATTACACATAAACTCAAAACATTTTCTTATTTTTTAACCACATTTTTCAAAAAATCACTATTACAAAATATATTTTCCCTAAAATTAAATTTTAAAGGAGCCCAAACAAGGGCTTAACATGTAGTGTTGAACTATATTAGACCACCAAGAATAATATTTTAATCTTTTTCTTCCTTAGTAATATTTAAATTTTGTATTACACCTTGATTTGTAAAGTAATAGGTTTTCTTGAACATTACAACATAAGTCCATCGAAATTTTCCTAAACTCTTAATTGTTTCAGCTCTCAAATGGAATCAATACTTTGAACCAATATTGGTTATAAAATGCATGTTTGTTTATACTAGTGTATGACTACACTATGTCAAAAAAGTAAAATACACTAATTGTTTCAGCTCTCAAATGGAATCAATACTTTGAACCGATATTGGTTATAAAATGCATGTTTGTTTATACCAGTGTATGACTACGCTATGTCAAAAAGGTAAAATACACTAATGTCAATTAACATGACCACGTTGATTCATCAATAACGCTAGCACAAGATAATATATTCGTACATTCATTTAGGGTTTGTTTGGAAGAGATTGATTGATGTGAAAAATGATTTTTTTTAGAATGTGTGGTTAAAAAGTAGGGAAAAATTATGGTCCTATGGCATTTCTATCTCTCACCGGCATTTACACAAAAAACTCTCATAGCCAAGATTTTGATGTATAACAATAAGCTAAATGTATTGATTACTTACCTTTTAATAAATGCCCTCAATTTTACCCGTTGTTTTTTTTACCATTTTAACTCTATTGTACACTCATTTATATACTCACACTCTCTCACCGCTTCCTCATTTCCTCTTTCTGAAAATAACCAAAACCTAGATTATATTGTACCATTGAATCCGCAAGCTCCTCTGAAGCTTAGGCAGTCACTGTTTCCTTTCAGGCAAGTTTAATAGCTGGCAATTCATGGATCTGTGTTTTTTTCGCATTTTTTTGAATTTCAATGATATACATGAACTTGAAAAAAGTAAGACATCATCAAGTTTTTCCCTTATTATGATTTCTCGATTTTCTTCTTATGGAATTTTGATCATTAATTGGAATTTTTTGTGGTTTTTCAAAGGCTAGTTTTTGTATGGAATTAGGGTTTCTTTATGTGAAAGTTAACAACTCTTATCGAATTTACGAATACGTTAAAAGACTGATTGTTAGGGGAGGATCAAATTAAATTTAAATTCGTGCTCTTTAATTTTACATTTAAGGTTTTGTATTTATGATGCTATATCTCTCCATTTCTCCGGAGGTCCAAAAATAGGCTATCTGTGATGTTTTGATGGAATGATGGTTGTTTTTGGCTAGATTTCAAAATGGATAAAACTGATGTAGAGATGAAGGGTGCTAAAACACTGCCCCAAGATTCAGAGAAGAAACCCCTTGAAGCAGAAGTTGAATCTCAAGCAGAAGAATTGCCTTCTGCAGCTTCTGGTACAGACAAAGCAAATGCCTGTGAGAATACAGCTTCTGGTACACACAAAGAAAATGCCAGTGTGAATGAAGTAGGCAATGCTAAAAGTGTTGCAGACGACAGGGTTGACGAGGTCAATGAACAAACTGCTGCAAAAACCAACAGTGGAGGAGTTAAAGAAGAGAACTTCGCTGGAAATGGCATGGCGGGTGGAGATGCTATTGAAAATGTGACGGGAGAAGAAAACCCTGCTGAAATTGTGGCAGAGGAGAAAAAGGACCATAAAATTGGTAGAGAGGATGGAGACCAAGTTACCAACGTTTCAGAAGAAGAAAAACTATGTGAAAATACTACTGTGGAGAAAATCTCTTGTGAAAATGAGGAACTTCCAACTGAATTATCTGCAATAGAGACTCCTCTAAGGGAGGGTGATCCTGCGCATGTTGAGGATGAAAAGATGGCCGATGTGGTTCATAAGAATGAGGAGGAAATAGTTAAAGATGAGCTGAAAGAACCAGGCAATGAATTTGTTTCTGCTAGTACTGTAGTGGATGGAAATGCTAAGTTGAGTGAAACTGCAATTCCTCTAATTGACGGTGATCCTGCACAGAGTGACAATGAAAAGATGGCAGGTGTGGTTGATGAGAATGAGGCTGATACAGTTAAAGATAGGGTGAAAGAACCAGACAATGAAATTGTTTCTGCTAGTACATTTACCGATGGAAATGCCAAGCTAAGTGAAACTGTAATTCCTCTGAATGCGGGGGATCCTGTGCAGGTTGAGGATGAAAAGATGACAGATGTGGTTCATGATAAGCTGAAAGAACCAGGCAATGAAATTGTTTATGCTAGTACTGTAACTGATGGAAGTGCCAAGATGAGTGAAACTGTTGATGATACTTCCCTTCCAACCAAACTAGGATCTGCTACATCCAGTTCCCTCGTCAAATATTCAACAACAATTGCTGGAGATCATAGTGAAGAAATAGTCAAAACCTTTTTTAGTCAACCAGAGGTACTTGAGGAAAATAGAGTAGAAGTGGAAAAAGAATATTCCAAAGTTAAATTGAAAAAATGAGTACTAATGTTAAGTGGTAAACACCTTAGATTTTGATTGTCATTTTTTTTCCGAGTGTTAGATGGTGGAGGGTGATGATGGAGCACCAGAAGATCAAGTAGCATTCATGAAGGAACTTGAAAGGTTTTACAGGGAGAAGTCAATGGATTTTAAACCTCTCAAATTTTATGGGCAGCCACTAAATTGTCTAAAGTAAGTTTGCAGTTAATTGATTTTGTCAAGTCTGTGACTCTGTTCTTGAGTAACCAATCATTTCTTTGCTTTCTGACTGCCAGGTTATGGAGAGCTGTGATTAGATTGGGTGGCTATGATCGGGTATGCATGTCGTATTTTATTTTTCTTACTTTTCCATATATTATGCTGCAACTTTTGAGTCCTCATTATAAGTAAAAACTTTTAGATGATGGTGCATATAGTGTGGCACAGTTATCTTGATATAAGGAACAGTTTTGTTGTATTACAGGGACAAGTTATTGAACAATAATAACCGGAGAAAAGAAGTACTTTCAAATCCAGCAAATGAAATTATGCCAATCTAGATTTAGTCCTACATTCTTTTTCCTCACATCTCCGCACTATCTTTTCCTGTACAGAATTATAAATAACATTGCAATATGATTAAAGGACTTTCTTGTGTGATTTTATGAAGTTTTACAGTAGTGAACTAGTTGAAACTCATGGAAGTTGCATTTTTTTGCCCTTCTATGTTTGCCTTGTGATTGCTTGGACAGTCCATGTTATATATGAAAATATGCTCTGAAGAAATTATTTTGGTTCCACCGGACGACTTCATATAAGCATTCAAGCTTCACTGATGAGAAAATAAGCTTTATTATTGTAACCAATATTTTGTGATTGACCTTGGTGCATGAATCAAACAGCATGAAATCTTAAAACAATTGACATTTGAGGAAATACCTGCTAAAGCACTTGAAATTTTATACACAACTCTATGAGGTTGTTACATCGTTGATTCTATCATGCTGGAACACTTCTATGCATTTTGTATTTGCTTCTTGCCATAAATACACGAATTGTAACTTTGAGCAATTAACATTACAGTCACATGGCTAGCTACTCTCTTGTAGGAATCATAGTATGTATTTTACCTCATTGTCATACAAAGGATTATTTGAGTTTGTGCCCAATTAAGGTAAGGACCTATCCTTGATATAAACCTGTCTTTTGGTACTATGGGTTCAATGTAAGTTCTTGTGTTCTGCCAACTTTATCATTACGGTATGCGTAAAAAACTAACTATGCAGACATGTTGTCACGATTATATCTCCTTGGTTGTACCCGTGGGTGGAGCCAAAACATTCTCATAGTCACTTTTGGTAAAGATAGTCCGACCAATGTACCGACTTACATGAGAAAGTTTTATAACCATTTCAAGCGCCGTAGAGAACCTGCACTATCCAGCTTGACGAAAATTTGGAAATCTTCATAACATGCTTATCATTTGAAATTCTGGCACCAATTTTAGAAACACAGTTCACACTCCCAGAGTTTTTTGCTTCCAAGTTGTTTTAAAAGCCTTTTTTCCTTGTACATCTTTTCTCTGTTCCACGTGACATTGTTTCCACCTCCACCCCAAGTCGTGGATTGTCTTGTTCTCTCCCTTGATCAAATGCAATGCATGTAGTACAAAGTGAGTGACCTTCTCTACAATTACAAACATTTTAATGTTTCAACAAGTAATTTATTGTTTGTGAGACGGTAAACACGAACTTTAATCATGTTCATTGTTGTTAAAAGGATAAAATCCCACATAGAATAAAGATGAAAACATAGATTAATTTATAAGAGTTTGGGCTACTCCTCTTAATAAGGTTGACCTTTTAAGATGAAGCCCCAAATCTTAACAACTATAGCTATTAATATATTCTTCCAACTTGCAGAAATCTTGAAGTATAATTAAGTAACTAGCTATACAACCTTGTACGAACAAGTCGTTCTTTTTGTCATACTAGTTTTTTGGCCGTGCAAT
>CAIGRL010035434.1:0-14276 GCA_903798325.1 Fraxinus xanthoxyloides
TAAGTTCAATGATTGTTTGTGAAATTAACCCTTATCATTTTATAGAGGTTTTACTGTAGTAGTTATGCGCATTACAAGTTGGGTCTTCAATCCTTGCTCTAGGCATAAATAACCAGACTGATCATAATGGAATCAGAATCTCAAGTTCTGAACTATCTAGAATTCAAAAGTAAATGAATTATTGTGAGATAATTGAGAGCAGAAAAACTAATAAAACTAGACAAGGACAATGGAAACATAAGCTGAAATTATGGAAGTTCCTATTTAGCTAATCTTAATTATCATATGTAACACATAAATTATGCAACTGTGTTGACGACAGTGATAGAAGTCACAGAACTCACAAGGAACTTAGTCAGACTGATCCTCAAACAAATATTGAAATAAGATTTTACTGAATATAGTCAGAGTGCAATGTATACACGTCTGTGTATATGTTTGAAGGTGCGGATGTAGGAGAGAGAAAAGACAGAGATCAGGGAGAGACCTCTAAAGCCACCACTGTGACGACAATCCATTTGCATACATCAAAGTTCTGTGTGACAAAGTCCTTCAACTGATTAAAATTCCCAGTTGGATCATCCGGGAAGTTCTGATATCCAGACAGATTAAAATACAATCAATAACTCAAATTACAAATATCCACAGGCTATTAATGTGAAAAAGACACATAATTTGGTCACACTCACCTCCTCCCAGTTGTGGTTGAGAAACACATCTGCAGCCAATGCAGCTTCTACCACAAGAAGCAGAAAGACAAAAACCATATACTGCAACTAGTTAAGGTCAACGATCAAGAGATATATATATTGTTCCAATAACATATTTCATTGTCCAATAAACTTCATGTTCTGGTACTAAAATAGAATAAATTATCTATATCATGCCAGTTTGAGAAAGCAGACAATATGGACTATAGAATGTACTGCTTTAAACGTGGCAGAAAGTCTTGAGCATGTTTGGCAAAGCTTAAGATATAATTAAAGCTAGTCAAAAATACTTTTTATCCGAAACTCACAATGTACAACCCACTTATTATCTACACATTTTGTAAGATCCACCACTTATACCATTTAAAATCAATACCAAACATACACTTGAAAAAAAAAATGACTTTGAAATATACTGAGCAGTATAGATGTTGAAAAGGTCACAGTGAAGTGGAAAAAGTAGTGAAGAGTTTGATGTAATAAAAGGCTACTAGGCCAACCTGTGCTATATCTCTAAAAAGAATGCTAAATGAAACACGATTAGGTTATTTTTGAAACAACACCAGTTAAACTCAACTTCGAAAAGACATGGTGCAGATTTACTTTGTGTAGGATGGAACAGTCAAACCCACAAGAAACCAGCAATAGTTTTTAACATGCATTCTGGATGAAGCTGGGACACTGGCAAATTGAAACGAAGATAAAATAGAGGAAGAACTCAAAATACTTTAATCTTTCAAGAAAAAAAGAAAAAAAGAAAAAAAGAAAAAATGGAAAAAACCCTTGTAGAGTTCTATTGAGTATGATCTCACAAAACTAAATTTAACCAACATATAACTCTTCAAAAATTAGAAGTTCAAGTTTAGTAACCAAAAGACAGTGCTAAACAATGTTTATTGAACTAAACTATTTCAACCAACACATCAAACATCATCAGAGACACAAAGGTCGGTGAGGGGAATGCTAAATATCGGTCTCAAGGATGGAAAAGATCAAGATCCTGCATTCAATGCTGATAGGCTGAGCCTCAAACAATACACATTCTGGATCAGCAATGCTCATCCAAGTTGTCATAGAAGAGTGCATAATTACATGACATCAAATAAAACCTCCAGCTTAGTTACACAAATGACTGAGAATTAATCAAGTAGGCGATCAACGATCCCTTATTTCAAAATAGGATGATTATAGGTTTAACAAATGATCAAGACAAGACACCAAATCTGTAAACATTTTTCTTAGAATTGCAACATTCCTGATTCTCAGAAATTCTTAATACTGCACATGTAACTAATAGCATCAACAACAGCCTTATAGGTAGAGGTTTGATCATCCAGCCATATATCAATATAAGTAAATTAACACTACAAAATCTCTAACTAACCGAAGCATTGTATATTTTGTATTATCGATTAATTATTTGTTGAAACTAAACAGGCAAGGAGTTGAGCTTGTGATATCTATATTTCATTAATCAACATTGTACTTCATAGCTTACTCGTGCACATTCAAAACTTTAGTACTACCACAAAAACAAGCAAAGAAACTAAACGATTAACCACTGACTAGCACTCCAGAATATCATGAAAACTCTAAAACAAGTTCCATTTCCTCATCATAAAAATGCATTTTCTAAATCCAATGTGGGGATATCAATTATTCAAAAGAGGATACGATGCAAAGGCAGCAACCGTTAGCAGTCTCCCCAGCAATATGACCTGAACATGTGATCAAGCACAAAGTGACCCCAGTTCCGAGTATAGTATATATGAACCTGAATTCCAATTTCAAATAGTTAACCACAAATATAAAAGAAAACTAATGAAAGATTTTTCCTTTTTCCACCACTATAAATAAATCAACTAACCATCACGTGAGTCTTAAGCTAATTACACTACCACATACACGCAGACATATATATACATACCAAGGGACGGGGTCATCGGACGGGTCCAGCTGACGATTCCAAGCCCTAAGCATCCAGAGGGAGTATATAATCATGGCAATGCCGACCATTCCTATTCCGGAATTCACCACCTTGAGC
The DNA here is from genome assembly GCA_903798325.1 of Fraxinus xanthoxyloides. Classification (NCBI taxonomy): domain Eukaryota; kingdom Viridiplantae; phylum Streptophyta; class Magnoliopsida; order Lamiales; family Oleaceae; genus Fraxinus; species Fraxinus xanthoxyloides. The sequence continues at coordinate 2,755 of CAIGRL010035434.1, forward strand.
ATTGATTGTATACAATTCCGTGCAATTCGAGCCATTTTTTTTTATTTTCCTTATGACTACACGCAAAAAACCTAATTGATTACTGAAATACTTGGAACAATTGCAATCAATGGATGACCTTAACTCCAGAAAATGCCAGTCAGGTTACGCTTGTAAAAGCCCCCAGAGTTCAATTTTGAGAATCAATTCATTGGCGGTACGGTATCTACTCTGAACTGACGACGGAATCATTCAATAGTTTATTATTGAAAACGGTAGGCAAGAAGTTGCTGTGGTGTAGTGGTTATCACGTTAGTCTTACACACTAAAGGTCCCCAGTTCGATCCTGGGCAGCAACAATAGGTGCATATATTTTTTAACTTTTTCCCCACTCCAATAGGTCAAACATGTCACGCGCATTGATCACTAGTGTAGATTGCAAACATAATATCCAAACAATAGTAGATAAGCGTTGAATAGCAACAACATATGCATATATTTTTTAAACTTTTTGCAGAGGTCCATAAGTCAAACATATGTTAATGTTTGTTAATCATTAGTGTAGATTGTAGATATACTGTACCAACAATAATAGTTAGGCGTTGAGCAACAACATTATATGCATATGTTTTTTAAACTTTTTGCACAAATAAATATGTCCTACATATGTGACGTCTGTTGATCACTAGTGTAGCTTGTAGACATACTGTACCAACAATAATAGTTAAGCATTGGGCAACGACATTATATGCATGTATTTTTTAAACATTTTGCTCTATAGGTCGAACATAGTGATGTTCATTGATCACTAGTGTAGATTGCACACATAATGCAACGACAATAATAGTTACACGTGGGACAACAACAACAATATATGCATATATTTTTTATACTTTTTGTGCAGGTCAATAGGTTGAACATGTCGCGCCCATTGATCACTAGTGTAGATTGTACATATTGTACTGACAATAATAGCTTAAAGTCGAGTTTGTATCCTTCAAGGTCCAAGTTATTCCAAACTTCATATAGATGTCATTCATATGTCATGAAGTTTAACAATTTTAACTTTTCTTATATGAAGTGATATAAATTTTAAACTTTTAATTATCTAAACAACATGAAAAATAAGGTTGATCAGAAAAGAAAGACGAGTAAAACATGAAACATAAGAGGCAGGGACGGACACAGGAGGTCCGGGGGTCACCTGACCCCCCACAACTTTTGAGATTTTTTTTTTGATAGAGTTCTATTTGATATGGATTGAAATTTAAATTTTAACTTAATCAAAATTAATAATTAATTTTAATAATATATTTCACTGGATCTATTATTTTTCAACTTCTATCAAAATTTACTAAAAAAACTTATTTTAATAGCTACCAAACAAGGGTAAAATGACAATAGATTTGAGTTTTTTTTTTCTCTCTCTTTTCTCTTACTTTCTAGTGACCCTCTCACTCCTTTTTATCAAAACCTGAACTCTAATAATTTTTTCAAAATTTTGATATAATTTCTCTACAAATTATCATATTTACTACAAATTTTCATTTCCTAATCAAATTTCAACTAATTAGAATCTAAATTTGCATTTTCTCCCATTAAATTTTGTACATATAAATGTCTGGAATGATTATGTCCAATTTGACTTATATTTAACGAATTGCATGTTTATTTAATTGATTATTAGTATTTAATTTTGATTACATATTTTTCCTTTAGATTAATTGAATTAATTGTTTCATTGATTTTTTGTATCAAATACACTATAAATTCATTAAACGTAAATATGAATTTTCTCGGATCAAGTATGAATCATTCTAAAATCATAACAAATTATTCGATCTTTACAAGATTTGATCGTGTCTTTCCAACTCAAAATGTCTACATCCGGTACTGATAAGAGGTGGGCATTTCGACAATAGAAAGTTTAGATGACATGACGAAGAAGACACCAAAACTATGCTTGTTGAAAATCACGTAAGAATGCATATGGCATTTGGTAGAACTCGATTACTATCATTCATTATTCTATCGCATTTTCATGATTTTTGAAACTGATCTTTAAATAGTGGAAGATATCTCTATTCACTATTATTTATTAGGTAGTTGGATACTTGACCCAACTACCTGACTATCTATCATGACATATTTATCATTTGACCTTCGATTTTAGTACCTTGAAACGTTTATTTTTGGTTCTGGGGAGAATGAGACTATTTCTATCTTGATATTTTAATTATGTCAAAAGTTTAGGTTACTTTTGCAATATAATGGTATGTAAATACAATTTTTTTGGCAGATATTTGGAATCATAAACGTTTTTCGAGCGTGACTGCATAGACTCAATTATAAATGCAGAATGTGATGTAGCGAAATAGTGCTAAAGAAAATTATTGCTCGAAAGCTCAATCAGTCACTAAGATTACCAAGTAAATACAAAGAAAGGTATCTCATAATATGTGCATGCATAGACTCGATCTTGTGCACACTTACTGACACATGAGGAAGCAAGCAAGCAAGCAATAGTCTTCTTTCTCTCCTGATAATCTTAAGTAAACTAAACTCAAACTTTATACAAGTGTGCAGCACGTACGTTACACTTACGTTTCCCGTCATGGATGGATCCAGGAATTTTGTTAGTGGGGCTGAAGGATATTTGATTTTCGGAGATGAAATTTTTGTTACTTAATCATGTACAGTGAAGGATCAATAAAGTTCCGCCTGCATGCACGACCTTCCCCTAGTGGAGGAGCGTCGGTGGTAACCGGAAGCATAATTCTGTCCTCCACCTAAAATGGAATTGTTGTAGCGGGGTTTGGTCCCGGAGTTGAGGGTTTTCGAATTATAGTCCCCCTCGTGAAAGAATTTCTTAGATGTCGATCTTTCGATGACAATTTTCCCTTCGAATTTCAAATCAACCCAATCCAAACTTGTCTAAATAAAGCATCAAGGCCAATGAAATTAAGGTTCTTAGTCTTAGGGGCAGGAATTCCGAATACTACTCTCTTTTTCCTTATTGAGAAAATGCTAATTCTTGACAAGTTCAAAGAATATTATTAGTCAAATCTTGGAGTGGAGCAGCTCAGATTCCGGATTTATTGAAATCTTTGTTCATCGATTCTTGGTTCACTATTTATGATTACAGGTTAATGGCTGCAGTGCAAAGAAAAACGACGCAAGGAGGCAAAATAAAACAAGTTATGGCTGTGGTGCAAAAAATAAAATAAAATAAATAAAATTTGTTTTAGATCAAAAAACTACATTTAAAAGTGGCTATTTATGGTTTTGTTAGTAAATAGAGAAAATTATTCAAATTGTGGCGTAACAAACAAAATTTACAGTGGCAAACATCGCCCTCATGTAATTATGATTTATTATCTATATTTCTTATTTGAATGTTCGGTGTTGCTTGATTGTTCTTGAAATTTCAAAAACATAGCAGAAATATATTTGCACGACGTTCACCAACAAGAAAATTTCTCGTACACACTTACTGGCGCACGAGGAAGGAAGGAAGCAATATATTATCTTCTTTCTTTCATGATAATTTAACTAAGCTATAACTTTATATATATTAGTGTGCTGTACATGCATTGCACATAAGTTGCCCGATATCAGTTTAGCTTCCTAATACTGGAACTATTGTTATGCCCTTGTTTTACACTGAAACTGAGGGTACCAATAGTCTCCTAATATTTGCACCATTACTATGCTGCAATGGCTGGAGTCCTCACCAATTAGTCTTTAAAGACATGGTCAAATAGAACTTGGTTCTTTAACTTAGAGACAAAGTACTTTTTTCATTGTAAAATCTCCTTAACTTTCATTCTTCAAATGGTTTGTTTCATTTATTTGGAGATATTTGCTTCAATAGTTCCTTGTAATTTGAAATAGATGGATGAATCCAATTAAATTCAATATTTTTGCCCAAATGGGTGCGTTGCATTGCGTGTAGGCTGATAATAGTTCATACTGAGCACAAGTTCTGTGCATCAATCTATGAATGTAGGCTGATAATAATATCGTGTGCAACTTTTGTGCATCTATCTATTCATTATGTGCAATCTATTCTGATACCTTTTTTCTTCTTTCTTTTTGTATTTGTCGATTTTCAATGCTGCCTAATTTTGTTTTGTATTTGTTCTTTCTCTAAGTTTGTGGCAACACTTTGTTTTGAATTCATGAAATAAATTGGCCGATTCCTTTTCCAGGTGCGTGAAAAGTATAATTCAAGTACTTATTCTTTCCTACATTGCACTTGAAATTCATGTTCAATTCTCATTTGTAGCTATTAACATTCTTATTTGTGTAAAATTTAAAAGGATTGTGCTTGGTTTGTTTCTCAAGATTCAGAGGGCTAAGATGATTATGATGTCTATATTTCCAGGTTAAAGTTTGAATCTTTTCCGTTTTCCATTTTCAGATCACAAAGATGTGGGATATGTGGGAAATATTATTGATATGGGAAATTTTGTGGCTAATGTATTGAACGAATGGTCATAGAAGTAAACTGGTGAGATCATTTGATTAGTTGGATTCTGGGTTCGAACCTGGCTTTCAATTGACTGACTCTAATGGTGATGAGAAACAGAAGTTCAGAATTTGAGGATGGCGAAGAAGAAGAAATAAGAATAATCTGGGGTTTGAAACCGTGCAAAGAGTGAAAATCTAACAAGAGGACTCTGAATTCTAGAGTTCGGGCCCTTCCTATGCTCTGTTTGTCGCTGTCATGCAGCCTGTCACCTAAATGTGCTAAAGAAGGACTTGGCTTCTCGTCTCCAAAACTATTCAAGTTCCCTCAACATGCATGCTTTTTGTGTCAACTAAATAATTGTTTGTAGCGACGTATAAGATGTCCAATTGCACCATGATAAGTGTGCACCATTTCCTGAGCATGTGATTCGTTTCCCGGCTCGACCAGAGGAAGCCATTTGCTGGGGACATCCTTCTGACTGGTGTTTGGAAATGCAACACGAGGTTCCTGCCACTAGTATAGAGGAAATATTCTTACTTTCCTCTTCCGTTTAATGCTGAGGAATTTAAAATTGACCTAAACTAGAATGACTGACAGAGAATAAGTTGGAGCCACCTCCATATGTGTACATCAAGCGAAACTTTTACCTCATCAAGAAGAAGCGTAGTAAGGTTGATGCAAATACTGTATGTTCAAAGCTGCAGTTCTGCTGAATGCTCTGAGGCGTGTATCTAATCGAAAGCTTGCCCATGCAAAGGAAAGTATCAAAGCAAACCGTTTCAGAAAAATAAAAGGATCCAAATTATCAAGACAGAAATATGTGGTTAATTGTAGTGCAGGTAAGGCCATCAATAAAGGTGTTTTGTGATTGAGTGAAGTGATCGGTGAAGTTTTTTGAGAGTAAAAGCCGTGTGAGATGAAAGACCAGGGAGTTCAAAACTTCTACGTGTGTGAAATTTTGATCCGAAAAGGCACTTTAACTAGAGCGTCCTGTTGTGTGCAATTCATGTTCACATTGTTTGCAATTTTGAATTGTGCAAAATTACTCATTCCACAGTTCAAATTGTGTGGAATTCATGTGCAACAATAATTTGTTATGTGCAATTTGTAAAACAGATTAATGTAATTGTGATTTTTTTTAGTATATGTTTGAATGTTCAGCTGCTTGAGTTTTATTTATTTATTTTTATTTTGGAAAAACTTGAGAGTGATCTTGTGTGCATGCACTTTATTCCCTGCTGATGCGTTTATAGGACTGCTCATAGTTTCGAATCTCTAATTGGCAATTTGGGATTAGTTGAGGGCGGTTGTTTTTCTCTCTAATCAGGAAAAAATGCCTGCTCTTGACAAACTTCTTAATTCATCAGCATTCTAACCCGCCAATCCGTGTCCAATTCAAGAACAAATTCGGGTGTGAACTGAACCTGAATCCTAATAAGAAACCAGTTCTGAATCAGGATTCAGGTTTGGATTGTGAGTTTAAACCTGGCTGTCAATTGACTGACTTAATGGTGATGCAAAATGGGACGTGAAAGGAATTTTGAGGATGCCGAAGTTGTAGAAATTGGAATTGGCATGGATTTGAAGCCATGCAAAGAGGGAATTCCTTGCCCTTCTGATGCGATATTTGAAGATAATATTAAAAAGATATATATATATATATGTGTGTGTGTGTGTGTGTGTGTGTGCGCGCGCGCGCGTGACACTTTTTGACAATTAAACTTTTATCTTAAGTGGTTCAGTATTTTCTGAAAGCACACGAAGGTCTTGGATTTAACTTTTACTGCCATGCAATCAATAAAATTGTTCACGTGTCTGACTTTAATGGAAAATGAATCCCACCTACACATAAGAGGGTATGTTGAAACAATAGTCAAAACATATACATGTCGCACTTTCTAACCGTTGAAGCCTTTAGATCAAATGGTTCAACATGCACAACCTTTGACACTTTTACGTTTTACCTTGTCAAGAGGAAGCAGTAAGGTTATGTAAATATTGGAAGTCCAAGCTAGAATTCTACTGAAGATTCTCTGAGGCTTTCCTCTGAATGGTTCAGTGAACTAGTTGCTCGAAAGCTTGCCTTTACAGAGGAAAGTGTAAAAACAGACTATTTCAAAAAGATATATAAAAATAAAATCAACATTGTCATGGCAGAATTTTGGTTGGCAGATGAGTCCATTGTGACTTCTTGATTGAGCATGCTCGCGAAGTTACCGATGATGATATGCATGAGCAAAGGCTATGCAAGATGATAGACCAGAGAGTTAAAAACTCTACATGTATGAAATTCACAAGGACTTTGTGATTGATGCGACATTTAAGTGGAATTCTTCAAGGTTTTTAAATCACAGTTGTGTGGTTGTAGTTGTAAATTGAATGGCATGTTGATGGGGAGATTCGCGTTGGCATCTTTACAGCTAGATCCATTCAAGTAGGAGAACATTTACCTACAACCGCAAATTTATGCAATCTGGGTCAGAGGTTCAAGTGCTGATGTGGTGCTGAAAACTGTCTAGGCTATCTCGAGAATAAAGAGAAGATAGTAATTTTATGCAGGAGGAATAAAAAGGAAGATGGATCTGAAGTCCTCGTGGGATTCAAGACGCTATAGATAGTCATACTTCATTTAATATTACAGACAGAATAATTGAGCAAGTTTTCTCAGGCAACTCTTTGATGTTGGAGAATTTTCAAAAACGAATGTCATTCTGGACATTTCGGATGAGTCAAAGGATGGTGCAAGAGTCAAGGAAACGTTCGGGGAAAAGTTCACAAGGTGAAGATTACAATGAAGAGAAAGTCTTTGAGCCATCGTTCAGAAAAAAAGAATGACTAATTTCAGAACTTCTGAGAAAAAAGATTTAAGCATAAAATGTAAATGGTGAAGAACAATTTGTTTTATTTTTCAAATAATTTGACTTCAATTATTATACATTTTGACACATCCAATGGGAACCAAGACGATCGAAGAGCATGTGATCCATGCTCTGTGGTGTCCATATTGTCCCTTTGAGATACATCCTGGCACAATCACACAACTATATTAGAATAGTCCTTGAAAATAATGCACATTGATTGCACAGACTCTAGATGAAGAAGTTGAGTATATAAGCTCTAACAACAGCTTTGGATATTAAGAAGCTACAATGAGAGATTTTCATATTATGGGTATTACGGTGAACATTGTTGAATGTTGTGCCAATGCAAAATACTCCACCTTCAAGTGACCCTTGTATCCCATCCTATTTAAAAGATTATGCTACTCTTGCTACAACTGATCTTACACCTCCAGAGCCGAAGACGGTTAGGAAAGATGAATGTCACTGCAATGAAAGATGAAATTCGAGCTGTCCATGACAACATCAAGATTGTTGGTTTCGAAGTGGGTATACTGAATTAAATACAAGGAGAATTGTGAGGCTTGTTAGTTGCAAATGGTTTTATTCAAGTTTCTGGTGTCGACTATGACACTTTCAGTCCATTCATAAAACTAGCTTTATTCGCCGAGGTTACAGTTTTGAGTAAAACGCACTGGTTTCATGCGTTTGAAAGCAAGGGAAAATTTATACTTCACAGGTTTCACGTGTATGGAAATAGAGGAATCTGATTTCAACTATATGAAAAATAAGGAAATACAGGGAATGATTAAAATAGAGGAAAAATAGAGACGAAAATGAGGAAAACGGAGAAAGGAGAAGAACATAAGTTTTTCATCCTTCGCAAGATTTCTTACACAATTCTCATTACACTAGTATCAGGGCCTATTTTTTACTACTTATACAAACTTTAAAACAAACTATAATTATTTTTAGCCGTCATTTGTTTTACAAATTTCTTGGACTTGTTTACTAACATCACATTACATATTAATAGGCTTGTAATTGCTCTCTCTCTCAAGTGGAACTTGCACCAACTCGATGTTAAGAATGCTGTTTTGGATTAAAATCTCAGAGGACAAGTTCACATGGAGCAACCTCCACGATTTGTCAATCAGGTCTCACCAAATGATGTTTTTCTATTAAGGAAATCAATATATAGGTTAAAGCAAGCACCGAGTGCATGGTTTGACCATCTCTCTCAGTTATTTCTTCGACTTGATTCCATTGCAGCAAAGCTGATTGCTCCCTTTCTATACATAGTTTCGTTAATTTATGTTGATAATATTCTTGTTGCTGGAAATGATAATAATTTCCCCATTCTTCTTGGACAGCTTAGCACATTTCTGATGAAAATTTGTTTCCTAATCAGTACAAAGACGTTCATGACCTATTACAACGGCTCATATTGCAACACCACCAGTGCTCAAAGACAAACCTTCTTATCAGATGACGACCCCATTGATGCTACAAATTATTTATGTATTGTGTGGGCTTTACGATATCTCACCTTTACAAGGGCTGATATTGTTCATGCAGTCAATGTGGTATATCAGTTTTTTTGTCAGCCATCCTTTGTCCATTTGAAGGCTGTAAAACAGATATTATGATATCTAAAGGCGGAACTCAGCACTATGGCTTTCGCTATCTTTTCACAAGTCCTCTTTCGTTATTCAGTTTTAGTGATGCAGATTGGGAAGGTGGTCCTACAACATGACATAGCACCATAGGCTATTGTGTATTCCTTAGAACCAATCGTATCGCTTGGTCTTCCAATAAACGACCAACAGTAGCTCGATCAAGTACCGAAGCAGAATATAACTCGATGGCTTTTGCAACAGCTGAATTGACTTGGTTGACATTCTTGTTACATGATATTTGTGTTTCTTTGTTCAAGCTTCCTCAGCTTTTTTGTGATACCGTTAGTGCCTTTCATATGACGTACCGCGAAACAAGAAACTCAAATGAAAACTTTAAAAACAGGAATTTTGAAATCCACCAAATTATGAAAAATTAAACTCACGAATTTTATTAATGAAAGATAATCGACAACAATGAGATAGCTCTTTATATATAAAGGTTCACATGAAAACCTAGTTTAATAGGACTAAAATTAAAACAAGAATTTGAAATAAATTAAATGCTAAAAATAGCACTAAAAGTTTAAAAATCAGTTTTTGAGTCCTAATCAAACTCTGATGACCAAAATCCAACATATGTCATGGCATATCGATGAAGTTACTCATATCGTCATCGTCTTCCGGAATGGTATTATGAGCCCAAACTGGAATTCAAATGTTCCTTTTGCATTATTACTTTTTCCTCATTTTGACCCAATTTTTAACAATATGTTCTATATCAGTCACTTCCACCTAAACTAGATATAGAGGCTTATGATCTTTATGAAACTCATACAAATCTGCAACATTAAACGCTTGAGAAATATCTATAGAGGCTAGAAAATTAATAATGTAGGCATAGATGTTAATTCGTTTAAGTATTTTGCAAGGTCCATACTTTCTTAGTTTCAGCTTGTTGTAAGTATCAATGGGAACTCTCTCATTTCTCGAAAACACCATCACCGAATCTCCTTCTTGAGATTGTTTGTTCCGTCGATGTGAATTTGTCGCTGCCTTATACGTTACATTAGTCTTCTCCAATTTCTGGTTTACTTTATCACGAACTACCAGCACCTCTTTTTCCAGATGTTCAACAGCCAAACTCTTACTATTGTACCTTGGTAACTTCACCAAATCCATAACATGGTAAGGAACCGTTGTATACACAATAGCAAATGGAGACTTGTCTATAGTACTATGAACAAACTATTATATGCAAACTCGAACTCAGGTAGTGCAAGATCCCACTGTTTGGGTTATCTCCACAAACACTTCGAATCAATTTCCAAAGGTACGGTTAGTGACTTCAGTTTGTCCATCAGTTTGGGGATGAGCAATGATGCTTCAATTAAAACTCATCCCAAACAACTTCAACAATGTAATCCAAAAGTGTCTCACAAACTTTGTATCCCAATTTGATGTGATAGTTTTGGGAACTCAACGCAATCGAACAACCTCTCTAAAAAACAATTTGGCAATATATAATGCATCTGAGGTCTTCCGACAAATTATAAAGTGAGTCATTTTGGAGAACCTATCAACCACCACAAAATAAAATCTATGCCCCGTTAAGTACGAGGTAATCCCATAATGAAATTCATAGCAAGATCTTGCCATATGCTCTGAGGGACATGAAGTGGCATGTACAACCCGGTATTCTACACTTGACCTTTTGACACTTGACAAGTATAACATTTTTCTAACTATAACTCCAACATCTCGCTTTAATTGTGGCCAATATACCTAGCTTCCAAACTGGCTATTGTCTTGTCACGCTCTAAGTGTCCACTTAGACCACCAACATACAGATCTTGAATCAAATCTTCACATAGAGATGAAATGGGAATACAAATTTGGTTACCCTTGAACAAATATCCATCACTGATATAGAAATTTGTTACTGCTTCATGATTCACACACTTGTTCCAAAATCTCCTTAAAGTCAGGATCATCTATATGCATTTCCTTCATGCACTCAAATCCAACAATCTCCTATGTCAGTGTGACTAGAAACGAGACTCTCAGGCTAAGTGCATCAGTAAATCTATTGGAACTCCCAGACTTATGTTTAATCACAAAAGGAAATTTTTGGAGGTAAGCACCCACGAAGCATGCATCATACTGATATGTTTCTGACTATGAATAAATTTCAGGGCTTGGTGATCACTAAACATAAACTCATTTTGTACGAGGTAGTGTCCCCATTGCTGCAAAGCCCTCACAATTGCATATATTTTTACTCATAGGTACTCTACTTCCGCCTAGCATCACTCAACTTTTCTAAAAAGAAAGCCGCTGGTCTCTTCTCTTGGGAAAGGACAACCCTAACATCTACACCATTAGCATCACACTTTTTTCGAAACTTAGCAAGGCTAATACTGGAGATGTGCACAACTTTTCCTTAATGAAGACAAAACTCTTATCTTGCTCCTCTCCACAACTGAATCTTCCCTTCTTTAAATATTTTGTGAGTGGTGCCACAATAGTGCTAAAGTTCTAACCATGTCAACGAGCCGAGCCGAGCCCGAGCCGGGAAAAAAAAGCTCGAGCTAAGCCCGAGTTTTTTTGGAC
>CAIGRL010035454.1:0-45835 GCA_903798325.1 Fraxinus xanthoxyloides
AAGCCACTATTATACATTCCCCCACCATTCATGCCACCTCCATAAAGTCCACCATAACCACCTCTATACATGTTGTTTCCATATAATCCACCGCCATATGACCCTCCAATTCCTCCAGATGTACCATACATGCCAGACGAACCATACAAGCCAGATGAACCATACATGCCTGTTCCGTAACCAGAATTATAATTCAGGCCAGAACCATAACCTGAAATAACATAGAACCAAGAGGCAACCTTCCATCAGACATCATTAAAGATATACATATATGCAGACATTTTTTGTTGGCGTGTGTTCTATGCCAAAAGGATTAAACAGGCTAACCAAAACTAAATAAACTATCCCATCTCTGAAACTTGCGTTATATTCCAAACAGTGTCAGAGGAAAGGGCTAAAAGCTGCGTCGATTTGTGGTTGAAGGGCCTTCCCAGTTTACTAAATGGTATCCGAAGATTGGAACACCCAAATATAAGATGACATATGCTAATCACACTTAACATTACATGTCTTTCAGTTAATCTGGATAAGAAGGTTGATCTCTCTCTCTCTCTCTCTCTCTCTCTTTATGCTATTTTCGTGGCCAAAATCATCATATTTGTCATAATGCTTATTGCTCAAAATCATATAAAGAAATTTGATAGTATACTTGAACGACGCATAACTAGAATGCAACATTTGCGAGCTGCTACTCTGTCACTGTGATTGAAGGATGTCGTCCTTTCTTCAAGGAACATGGGAGGATATGCTCTTTCTTGACTTTCTTACAACCCACTATTCCCCTCCATCGTCGAGAAAATCAAGAACCATCCTTTTCCTCAATTTTATTTATTTTTTCCACTTTTTCAATTTTTTCATTTTAAAGGTATTTTGTACTGTTCTATGTTTTACATGTGGCAGGGTCTATGTCAACAATTTCTACGTCACATTCATACCAAGTAATCTATTAAATGGCACATTTGACACGACGAGATGGAATTCAAATGATAAGCTTCACATTGCTTGATTGCGAAAATTGAAAGATTGCATCATATGTTAAAAAATAAAAAATAAAAAGAACTAAGATTTGTGATGTTTTCCTAAATTTTAGCAAAACAACTCAAAGATTCCATTTTTATGTCGGGGGCTCTAAATATTAACCAAGAATTTAATCATTCAAATGATATAGTTGGTGACTAAGCGCATATTAATAATTCACATAGAGAAGTGCTTAAAATACAAACAACCGATAGGCATCTGGGAATGTTTCTAGAAGACGAATGACTTAAAAACATGATTTTTAACAAGTTTAAAATGTGGTTTTACGAGTTCTACGGCGAGTAGGTTTTAAATGCCATAAAATATCAAATGCTTTTCTTTGCTTGGATACTTTTATATTAATTGTTTTCGTTACTGTTTCTATCAATTTTTTTTATAGGAAACACCTCATACACAGATATGTGTTTTATATTTTGAACGAGATCCAAAGTTCTATTTTCCAAATGTTCTCAAAAATGGGGCAAACAAACACATCTTTTGTTCCTTAGTTTTTTTCGTTGTATGTATCTGTGTTGAGGGAGGGGGAATTGTAGTTCCAGAAAATTATATGTATCCAAAATTCAGCCAGAGAGACCCTACATTATAGTGAAAAATAAATTCATGGAAAATTTTACAACTTCAAAACAAAATTATCCATCTATTGCAGACAAAAGTGCAGATACCTCCATAACTGCTGCCATAAGTCTGCTGTTCCCATGGCCTAGTAGGAACAGGCCTCCCAACCGTGTTTCTGTTTGCAATTGTATTCCTATCACCTGTTGAAACAACTTCGCCAGGTTTTGCAGTTCCAGAAGCCTCCACTACATCACTCGTGCTACCACCAGAAGGCGGTTTAAAGGGTGCAGGACCAGAAGAGGACCCAGCTCTTTCCCACGGTTTCTGGGGAGGGCTATTACCTACCATAATAGATACACTCCATAATTAATAGATGGGTAACGAAAGGAAAATTTACATATGGAGGACGATAATCCAACACATCAAAACCACTTCTAGATGAGGTCAATGATTTTCCCACCTGCACTCAAACACATTGATGACATGATCAAACATGCCTAGAACAAACGTGATTTATAGACAAACAGATTACAGATAGCATCATGAAACATCCGTGCCTTGTCCATTGGCAAAACTAAGAGAAGTCAGTCAATGAATCTTTGTGGCTTCTCTTCCTCAAAAATCCTCTATAAACATTCCTATGGAAAAAAATTCATGCATTCTGTCACATGGCTGTTTGGACAATCCTATGTTTTTTTCACTTTATTTTTTTGTATTTTGAATAAGTCATGAGTGGTAATGGATCTTTTTACGTCTTTGGGTTGTTCCATTATTTTAACAAGATAATAAGCAATGTGAAGCAAGTGACTCTAATGTTCTGATTTAATTTGGATATATACCTTCTGCTAATAAAAATGAGATGGTGATTATCTGCATTCAAACTGAACACTTAATTTTGGGAGGTCTACGCCCTTGAAAAGACAGATTTATTCAAAGTTCACACGTTGTTAAGAAATAAGAGTGTTAAATTTGGTTAAGATCCACTCATTGAGCAGCATGAGAAACATGTGGAACAGTTGGATAAGCGTTGGAGTAGCCAACAACCAAGAACTCCTATTCCACTTCACGCAGATGTTGATTGTACAAGTGCTACGGGAGAACAGAACATTGGAAAGCAGCTGCAAGAGACAGGAATCTGGGAAAGTTCTTCTCCATGCCTTCACCGGCTAAATGGAATCCAATTATGATCAGCGTCAACAATCCAATCGATTATATTTCCTCTTATTTGAAATGGCGAAGTTGGATTTTCCAGAGCACAATGACAAGGACAATTGAACAAATTGGATTTGTTCCAAACGTGGTGCTATTCGATACATGTAGCACTTACAATTTTATTAGCTCCCAAATGGGAAAGACTGGACTAGTTATTATGCTTTACAAATAGACCAATTTACCAGATGCCAATTAACATATTTTTGTAAATGATAGCATCAACAAGGCAACCTCTAAGAGGTGACAATTTAATACCCCAACCAATTCAAATATGGTAGCAAATTTTGATGATGTGTTGAGGAAATGCATGGGATTACTACCCATGAGAAAGAAAGATCGCCACAGTCCATCACAACCTAGGTATGACCAGCCAACGAATTATAGTGAGACCTTACTCAAATCCTCACTTCTAAAAGAGGAAATTGAGAGCCTGATGAGAAAATGTAGGCTTCAGTAATGATTAAATCAAACACAAGCCTTTATGGTGAATGTGCATCAATTATAGAGCTTAAACAATATTAAAGTGACTATGAATTTCCAATTTCTGTAACTGATAAGCTCTTCGATAAATAAATTGGATTCAGACTTCCACAAAATTAGACCTTCGATCAAGATATCGCCAAGTGAGAACGCACCCAAAAGATGTGGCAAGATGACCTCGTCAATACATCAACTCACTAAGAATCATTAGTAATTCCACTCGATCTCCTCAATGTTCCTTCAACTTTCTGAAGCACTCGTGGATGGTGGATACAAGGAATATCTGCACATTGTATCGTCTAATAATGGTTTTTACCACCTTGAGAGCTAAAAAGTTGCACGTGAAGCTGGCAAAAATTGCAACTTCAGGCAAATGGCAGTTATAAGAGATGGTGAAACAGAAAATTCAAAAATTGTTGAAGCAACGGCCTCTCTCTCCATGATTTTTTTTAAAAGAATCATTATTAAAAGCTAATTATCTTACCCAACCTCGTCGTTGACAAGGTCAAAGCACCATGTTAACGGGTTCATGGTTCAACTGTCATTGTCGGTTCGGAAGTCTAAATGGACAACATAATTAAAATGAAAATGCAATCCTAAATTATTAAAAATTATACAAGAAATTTGAAAATATAGGCAGTGAACTGTGGAAGCTGCAGTCCAAACAAGGGGTAATTTCTTCTAAGGACTGGCGTGCCCAAAGATTCTCTGCTCATGAGCCCAAGGACTGGCACTATTTGAGATGTTGCACTTGCTCAATGCCTAAGGAGGAGTTGGAATGGTTGTCTTGGATCAAATACTGTTATAACACATAGTTGGCAGTCAATGGTAAAATGACACTTTAAAATTCATGGAAGGTTTCCTCCAAGATTGTTAAGTTATATTCCTAGTAATGCACAAGTGAAAGATGTTGTGCAAGAGCTACTTATGTGTGACCAAGTTCTAAGAGAAGTAAAGGAGAACATCGAACCGGCCTAGGAGGGAAAGAAGATAATTTATGATTTGATGTTGGAGATCTTTTTTATTTGAAGTTGCAACATCATAGACATGTTACAGCAGCAATATGAGGAAACTCGAAGCCTCATAGTGGATTTTGTAAGCCATTTCAGATCATAGAAAGGGTGGGCCATGCGTATAAGTTGAGATTCATCCAATAATTCACGTTTTGTCATTGAAAAATAAGACTGATGATGACATCAGAAGCAAACTAATCTCCTTGAGTTGAATGTAAATGATGCCCTAGTTCCAGTCAATAAGATCGATATAGATGATGGAGATTGACGAAAATCGCAAAGATTATGACTTGATATAATTATGCATATAATTATATTTAGCAAATTATATAATTAGGTTTAGCATGTTTAGGTTTATTACATCTACCATATTTAGATTGAAACCATAATTGTATATGGTAATACTCTTCATATATAATGCAAGGAATCCCTCAATGAAAGATCATTCAATCAAAGGTTTGTCATGATATCAGAACCTACCTCATGGACTTTATACTGAATCCTCAGTTTTATTTAACTCAACCTCTCAGGTGTGAGTTTCTTATGATAGATCCACGGTTGACAAAAATTTTGTCAAGAGTCTAGTGGTGGTCCACGATTAAAAGAATTTTTGTCAATGTGCGACTGTTCGGTACATTGAGTTCTTGTGTGGGCGGTCCATTGGGGCTTATCTTGGAAAGGTGGATTGTGGCCTGTGCGTGTAGTTATTTTTGGTTGCCCATTGGAGTAAGGTTTTTTGAGTTCTTTTGTACATCATTTAAATATTTGATGCTTCTTGATCATCCAACATAATTTGAGGGGAGTATCAATGAAATCAACAGAAATCATGAAGATTGACGAAGATCGTGAAGATTTGTATTTAGCATATTTAGGTTGATTATACCTACAACATTTAGATTGATACCATATTTGTATGCGGTAATACTTTTCCTATATAATACATGGAATCCCCTGAGGTATTATCATCACGTCAAAAGTTCGTCAGTTCTAAGAATGGCTAAGCGTTGTTCTAGTTCTTGGGATTTTTCCATCATCTTAATTTTGAATTTCCAGTATGCTGTAGATGATTTAATTGTCTAGTAAGTTGAACTAAAAATGTCTAGTCATCAATGTGCAACTCAAGTGTCACGTGTGTTATTATAAATTGAAGCCAAATCTACATAGATGAGGCCGATTTGAGGACTTAAAAATAAGTGACGTGGAGTGTGGATAACTGTCTGAATTTTTTATAAATAAAACTCGTGATGGATAAAATCAAGATACTAAATTCCTGCATTCAAACTGACATTTGAATTTGGGAGGTTTTATACCCTCGAAGAGCCAGATAATTGCAACTTTCGCACCTAAACCATCAAAGACTTGGAGATGACATAATTCTCTTACAATGAAAAATAAGATTCCAGTAAAAATTGACCATTGGTGTGCCTTCATTATGTACCGAGGAACCCAAAATAGTAAGAAATTTATCATTTACCCCAAGGTGTATCAAGCAGAAGATGGAGATTCGATATTTCCAAAAACCTTACGATCAAGCTAACAACCAGATTTTCCCCAAATCAAATATCAAAAATCTCACTTACAGCCATAGGTAAAGGTTAACAGTTAACTAATAACAAAAGTGATAAAAGGAATTAAATAAACCACAAAACAAATTGAATTTCATCTGTACGGACCTGATGATTGCTGAGCTTTGTTGTCCATGGCAGAGGAGGAGGAGGGGGGAGAGAGGGGTTGCAATTCCAAAGTGTGGTTTGGTTTATCTCTATTCTGTATTTCTCGCAACGCCCAAGAAATTCCGCTAGCATTTCTAATGTTCAAATTTACAATTCTGCCCTTTCAAACCAATCTGAACCCACCAACTTGGTTACCCAGTCTCAGCGTGCCCGTATTTTATTTCGGGTCAGCCCAACCCTTATCCTATTTTTCCTTTTCTTTTTTAGTTTATTTTCTTTTTAAATTTGTATTGCAATAGATCTTTTGTAAGCATGGTACTTATGTCCTCAGCTATTATTTATTATACTTATGTCTCTAAAATTCATTTTAAAATCAAATCACTCACATTTTTAGCTAATCAAGATGTTTATTTGCACGCTAAATGATCATTTAACACTCGTATAGCGTCGAGATGAATTGATATATGAACATTGTGAAATTTTACCCTAATTAAAAATTTAAATAAAAATTAAAGTCATCGTTTGACTTATTTTGGAATAAGAGAAAAATGAATTTGGATAATTTTAACATTTCTATCTAACATCACATGTATTGGTTATTTAATGTTCAAATAAATATTTTCTCATTAGCCAAGGATATTGGTGCCACAATTTTGAATAGTTCAGGACATGAATGTAATGAATGGTAGATTGAGGGCATGAATACCACCACATCCGTGCTTGTTGGGGAGAATTATAATGTGATTATAATGAAAAGGAAGACATCTCAAGCCTAGCACATTTTAGAATACTGCATAATATCTCACCCTCCAATGCACTAAAAGTTCAAATAAAACCCGAGGATTGAATGTGTATGCGTGCGTCTATATGTGCCTTTATATTTGTAAATCTTAAAACTCACCTTATAACATTGATGTACATGTTGACTAACACTCCTAAATAAACATTAACAATAAAATGAAAATTATTGAAAGGTTGATTTGAACACCAACAAGAAACACGGGTTAGAGTTGTTTTTGTTTTTAGCTTTAAACATTTATAGCATAAAAAGTTAATATAGCCCTTGTTTTGATCTTCTTCTTCTTCTTCTTCTTTTTTTTTTTGTTCAAAATACATTTTTTTGTCTCTTCTTTTCAACCACACAATTTTCGATAAAATAATATTACATATAAATCCAAATTTTTTTCTTATTTTTTAAGCACACATTCTCCACCAATCTATTATTTCAAATATATTCTCAACCTCCTATCGGAGTTCATAAATGCTCTAAATATTAATCAATAAAATCAAACATTTTTAAGAAAATTTATCTTCTCTTGCTATATTCAAAACAATAATTTTTATATAAAACACAAAACGTATACATGTACCATTTTCTATTCAATCCACTTCTCTTCAAATCTTTTATAAAAGAAGTCGCATTAACATTTAAGATGTCCAATCACTCAATCATTCGCATGATATATTAGATTGTTGCTCTACCACGAATAGTGTTAGATAAAATTATTCAATTAATATTTATTAAGCATTGAGTTTGTACAAATCGACATGAGTTTGTAGAAATGCTTAATAATTTATGATTCATGAAGATAAAATATATTCATAACATTATTTTATTGGATCTTTCAATTAAGTACTATCAAGATATTAAGTCACTATTTGGTATAGATTAAAATCTTTATTTTATTTTAAGGCCCTGTTTGAGCCACATTTTTTCTCCATTAAAATGAAAAATATGATCGTTATTCATCACATCAATATTAAAATTCAAATTTTCTATCTCTTGTGTGGGACCCATAACGGCTATATTTTGCATTCTCATTCTTATTATAATGTGGCTCAAACGGGCTCTAAATAAAAGTTATTAATTGATGCGATCCACAAATTTTCACTCACATTTTTATCAATTTTTATCAAAAATTGATTAAAAATATGATTTTAATCCCACCAAATAGGGGCTAAATTCATGTTTGGATTCAATTTTTTATTAAATTTATTTTTAATCACATATTTTGCAACATTCATAACTTTAATTAAAATTTCAATCACATGTTTAATTATTTTTTATCAAAATGTATTAAAATTTTAATTTTAAGCTAAATATGTCAACTTTTTCGTGGTCATATTGGTTCATATTAGTTTTATTTTTTGCTTCGTCGGCCTAAAATTTGAAAATTTATGATGCCATAGTTTGGTAGGATTTTCAATTCAATAGGTTTCCTTGAAATCTTGCACTCGACTGAGAATTTTAAAGTTTTTCGATGACGGCAAGTGCGAACCCTTTGGGTAGATTCAGCAAAGATAGCATCAGCAGCAGTGGCTATGCGAATGGTGACACCATTATCAACGGTGCGGTGCCGGAAAACACCGTGTTGGCCCTCCATCCCAACTTCGGTACCTCCCTCGATTGGTCCCCAAACGAACAGTCCATACTTGAAGATTTGCTTACCAAGTCAGCCCAACCACATTTCTCTATGTGTGTAATTGTTGTGTGTGCTTTATTTGCTGCATTTTTGGTGAAAAGAAAGATATCAAAACGTGGATTGTGTTTTTACTGTATATGCGTCTGGAAATATGTTGAATTCTCCATTTTGCTGTACTTCGATAGTTAATCAATTTCGAAAGTGTTGGACTTGAGTGAAATGATGGTTCTTTTTGGATCGACTCCTCTGTAAACAATTATTATATTATGTAGTAAAGTCCAATTATGCTTAGGAGGATCCTTTAATGTTAAAACCACGAGCTAAATTGCCTATGAACATCACCTTCCTAAATTATGAACAGTGGCAATTTACTCTTTACAACCGATTATGATTGAGCTATAGGGAAATTTATAGCATTCAAGGGGCTCAATGCTGATTGATTCTGCAAGCCTGGCCTTTACATAACATTTATATTTCTTTTTCCAAGAAAGCTGATTGAAATTTTAAATATCTATTTCGAAACATATACATGTTAGACTTTCCTTAAAATCTTTCCACCTGCACTATTTATCTAGGTGAGAATTATACAGACATGGAAGGTTTTACATGTGACCATATATGCATATACATGTATGTATATTTTGTATGCAAAAATCATTAGGTGTAATTTGCAAACTTTAAAATGCAAGAAGCATTGCACTGATGCCAATGGCCATAGTTTGGTTGTCTCCTTGACTGATTTACTTATCTCACAACCATTGGTATCAAATTCCAGATTCCTCTGTCAATTCAAGCAAATTATAATTGACTTGATAGAATCAAGAAAGCCATTTGGGCTTGCTTGTAGGGGAGAGAGGGAGAGAGAGCAGCAGCAATTTTTCAAGAGTTCAGATGTAAGCATAACAAAACTCACCATCCACATGGACCAAAAATGACTCCAACAGCACCTTACAGAGCAGGGGACCTGATCACCAAAACATGCTTCATGTAATTCATTAAAATAGAAAACTTGCAAATTAATAAACAAATTAGCAGAGGTACTAAGCATGAAAGGAGCAAATATCCATTTGAGTCAGATATTTTGTTCAGAAATATTGAAATTCCCTTCAATTAATGTAACTATAGGGTATTCTTTATACATTTAGTAACATCCTAAAGGATTATGACAAAAGTCAAATACCTTTTTTAACTTTTGGAGATTTACAACATATTTATTATGGTTAGATGGGTCAGTTATAGTCATTTGATATCATGGGCTTGTTTCAGTCTGAGCAATGATTCCTTGAATCCAACTGTGCCAAGGGTGTTAATTAGTTAGGTTTGGATGTTTTGTGGATTGTTAACTTGGCATTTAGATGGATTGTATTTTTCATGGATTTTTTGGTTGGAGAATGTTTTCGCGGAATTTTCATATTTTGCCCATGGTTTTATGTTTTTTCTTTTCTTTAAGAAGGCCGAGACGAGGGTAAAAAAGACGAAAGACAAGGGGGGAAGTCTTTCCTTCTATTTTCGCTTGTGTTTCGCTGAATTTCGTATATGATTATGCACAAAAAAAGTTCTTTTCAGGACCCCTTTAGTTAACCATTAAAAGTAGCAACCGACTCCTTTACTCCAATTTATACAACTATTTTGTCGCAACATTCTTAATTTTTCTCTTTTATAGAAATACTTTTTAATTATCGATCTCAATCTCTTGTCAGCTAAATTGTTTACAAACAGACTCTACTTTTTCAAAGTAACACGCAACCTATTCAATTCACTTAACCTCAAAATTGGAAAAAGATCCCCAAAAACATTTTAGAGCAAATTGATTAAGTTTTGGATCATAGATGGCTGCGACTGGGAATCCTTCTGATGGTATTGAAAACAATTTTGATAATCACAAGAATCATGAAAAACAGGATTTGATCTGCGCCACCAGTAATGGCCTCCCGGTTCCCAATAACTCCTTAGCAGGCCCTTCTCAGGTTGCCCTCCATTATAACTCCGGCCTCTCTGTCAAATGGTCCGATGATGAACAGCACGTACTTGAAGATTTGCTCTCCAAGTTAGCCAATTTTCTTTCTAAATTTATCATATTTATCTTTTGCTGCCTGGAATAATATGTCTTTACATTATATGCGCATGTGCGGGTTTCTATAAAAGTTCTGTTTTTTAATCCCTTGCAAATTCATTGAATTACTAGGATTTCTCATTTTACTAAAAAAATTGAGACTTTTTGGCTAAGATATGCTTTGATGGTGGAATCCCATAGATGATCTCGTTTATCACGAACATGTATGTATTGGAAAATTTAATTTGCAATGGAACTGTATTTTTTGTTAGGGAAGATTGAAATTTTAGGACTTTTGGATTGATGCATTCCAATAATATCTGATTACAGATCCATAAGCTTCAATTTTAGTACTTGCAGCACATTTTCGGTATACATTTGGGGAAAATGAGATGGAGAATTTAGAGGATCAGTTTACAGTAAGATAACTTTTTGTTTTCTTCCGGAGATTAAATTATCATTCGAACAAAATAAATATAAAACAATTGCTCTCATTTTTCAATTTCAGTATATATCGAATTCAGCTATGGGTCTGAGCTGAATTTTATTAACTAAAAAGGAAAAGGGAAACAAATCAAGATTTTACATCACCATCAGTTCTATATCATTGCGATCATGACAATTAAGATACAAGACGTGTAAATAATGCCGGCATTCCAGTAAGCAAGGTTGAAAGTTTCCTTCATAATACAAGAATGTTTTGAGTTTAAGAAAGGTTCCAGTTCAGTTCAATTAATTAACATTTAGTACATTACCTCTCATCTCCCATCTGTTTTGAAAAGCATTGATCTTTGTGAAACCAATGGAGCAATCTAAATTTCCATTCTATTCATTATTTTGACATATTAGTGCCAATTTAGATTGACTGTTTGCAGTTTCTCTATATGCAATTTTTTCTGTGTTGCATCTTGTTGCTCATGCGTGGACAAATCTGATGTAAAAAGTAACTTTTGCAGATACACCTCAGACACTATCATAGTTCGGTATGCTAAAATTGCTCAGCAGTTAAATGATAAGACAATTCGCGATGTGGCATTGCGCTGCAAATGGATGACTGTGAGCTCTTCATTTTTGTTGCTTTTCTTATTATAATTTCTGTTATGATTACATGTAACTCTTGTTACATAGACAGTTCGTGATGTGCCATTTAGATATGCATGCACATCTCCAAGAATTTTATATGTCGATAATCTTTGAAGCTTTGTAGGTGGTCTTATGTCTGTTTGTTCTATGACATTTTAATTTGGCCTAACTAATATTGTGAGCAACATAATTTCAGAAGATCCAAAGAATTTTTGATATCAAAATCTAAACTCAACTCTAGATCAAGAGTGACCGATAACAAGGATCCTTCCCAACAGCCAATGATGCCAATATGTAAAGAAGACACGCTGCAAAATTAGAACTTATGCCTCCATGTTTTCAAAATGTCTCTGATCCCTCTTGATATGCAAATAGGCATATGGCGGTTTGTATAGCCACATGCTGTCTTTCTTCAGTGGAATAAATGTTGTCAATATAAGGCCTCTCCCCTGGAAGAAAGTAAATGGGTTTCAGCAAGGGCAAAGCAGTTCCTACACCCAAATTTGCTTTTCTTTTCTTTCGTTTGAAATTTTTTACTTTTAAAAAACGCATCACCAGAGCATTTAAAAGACTATAAATATTTGACTTTTCATTTCTCGAATGATCTAATGCTGATAATGCAAAGTTTCCTAAAACTTTGAGAGTCACACTTAAGGGATCACTTACATGCACAAAAATAAGGAAAAAGTAATAGTCTCTCCTATGCAGATATAGAAAATACAAACTATTCATTCTAGTTCCGGAAATATTGGGCAAGAAAGTAATTGTAATCAATTCATAATGTTGATTGTTTGGCAACTGCAGTAATTTTAATATGTTTATGCAATTATTGGTTTTTCATGAAAACTGGCGATGGTGGTGATGCACCTCCATCTCCAAGTAAAGGATGAATGGTTGGCGGGATATTGTACATGCAAAAAAAAATATACTCTGTGATTTCAATTATAATGTGGAAGTCAACTCAAATGTTTTGATATTTCACACATTCAAAGTGATGAACTGTGTTACTGTATGGTGAAAGTGGTAGACGAGAGATATATTGAGTATTCTTGGAAAAGGGAGAGACAAAACTGAGACAACGAAATGATGAGCTCCAAATTTGATCATTGAGAAAATATAGACTCATAGAGCTTGTTTGGAAGAGATTCTTTGAAAATCATTTTCACTATGGACCCATAACTTTTTTCCTAATTTTTAACAACACGTTCTCCAAAAAAATCATTTTTCTTTTCAAAAAATCTCTCCCAAGCAAGCTCATAATTTGCTCAGTGATGGATGATAAGAGCAAGAAAGCCTAGAATGAAGTTAATAGGAAGGACACTCTGGTTGTTTTATTATATCTTTTCAGTTAACTCATGGAAATTCTGACACAACTGGTTTTCCATTTCGCAGAAGAAGGAAAATGGAAAGCGAAGGAAAGAAGAGAAAAATTCATTGAGGAAAAATAAAGACAAAAAGGTAGTTAATGTATTGCATGCTTTCATTTGTCCCCAGCTGTTCGTGTGTATGCTACGAGTATCCTCTTCCTCTCTTTCCTATGTCTTCTGCCGATTAACCGATTCTCCGATGGACATCTGTACTACACAATGTATATGTTTGTATCCATGCACAGCTCTTAATAGCAAAGTTTCAAGTGGCAAAATAGACGACCTTTCAGTTTCTGCTGTAAAGAAACAACAATTAAGATATACAAATCTCTCACTTTGTTTTTGTTTAGCTCGATTTACAATTTAGAAGTTCACAAGCAATCACGGTCGTACTTTTGTTGTAAGGAGAAAGGGGACCAACTGAAGCCACAGGTCATAATGAGAAAGCTAAAGAAGAATCTCATTATATACTGGGCCATGCCTTTTCCTGTAAAAGAGTAATTGCTGGTAGGTCTTTCAATATAAATGTTCATAATGATCTTAAGAATACTAGTTTCCAGCTGAATCTGTTACATGGCACCACAGGTGCTGGTGTATTGGAAGGTCACTCTCAATCGTTACTTTATTCATTATTCATTCATCGGACTAACTTTCTTAATGAAGTGTTTTGTTTGTGAATAGATATAATTGAAACGAAGTTTTAATCTGATTAGTTCACATTAAACTAATCATAATCAGTTTGGATAATGCAAGCAGATAGATACAGAGTAATGGATGGTTAATTTATGCAAGGCCTGATAGGAAAACTGTATGTTTTCAATCCCATTCAAGGGACCTGTTTGGGCCTCTTTTTACCCATTTTTGGGTCTAGCGGTGGATCTGGTTGCAGATTGAATGTTGTTACCCATATCAGTATTTGTAGATTTTGGGGGCAGCAATTCCCTTGAGCTACTGATAGGATGCTAATGTTGTTTTGTTTAGATCAGTATGCTGTTCAGTTTTTTAGTTGTCAAATTGTAAAGGTCTTCCCTTCTCTATTTGATTACATATCAGCAAAAGCGATCATGGGAAAGAAATCCTTGGGATAAAAAAGGAACTCCAGGCACCTGCAGCATCAACATCTCAAAACCGTTGTTAGTCTAATCCTCCGTCGTATAACCCAATAGTCCTGATGCTCGGAATTATTTCAAGCTTATGTTGTCACTTGTCAGTCATTTCTGTTTTTATTTACTTCAATAGACATTACCGTTGAATAATTTGTATTTTTTTTTATTGGGATTCTCAGGTAAAAGCTAGAGATTCTTTGCCAAGATCTTCTCAAGTTGCAAATCGTTCCAATGGCCCTCCCCATACTCAGACGGTGCTGTTAATTGACGATTATGATGGAGTCTCATATAAAGGTTTCCCTTTCTCTGAAGGACTAGGGGCTTGTTTTGCCATTTACTTAACCATATGGGTCAGAACTCATAATTTTTGTTTAATCATCCCAAGATTATGATTTTGATTTCTCTCTCAACATCTATAAAAAGTTTGCAACTCCCTCTTCACAACCGATTGGAATGATATGATATAGGGTAATTAGCATAAAATTGGCTTGATACAATGGTAAGCTTTGTATATTAAAAGTAATCCTCCCTGCTTTCTTGCTAATTGGCTCCTCTCTCCAGCATGGGATCTCTCACCCAAGATTACCTTGGTAATCTAAACAATCCCTAATATATATGTTAGATTCAAAATTCATAGCAGCATTGATAGAATATTTTGAAGTTGAGGTTTAGGTGATTAATAACATTTCGTTATGATGTGGATGATCTTTTGGTAGGAATGGATGTTCAACATGGAATTTCGCAGACTTGGTCATTTTTATCATTTTTCATAATTTCGTATCTAGATTAGTTCCTATCAGAATTTGGTGAAAGAGAAGAGGGCATACCTGAGATTAAAATCATTGAAGAGGAAATACCACCACCCCTCTCTACCTGTGAGATTACTGGGGCAGTTCCATTGCAGCCATGTCTGTTTGTCCTACTACTTTTCATGGATATGCTTCCATGGTTAGATATTTGAAGGGTGTATAAAAAATTTTAATTGCAGACATTGATGGAGCAACTGGCCAGCTTCTTGAGCAAAATGCTTATGCCTTGGATCAAATTTCTGCAAACTTTGCTGCTTTCAAGGTAATCTGCAATAATATTTAGTTTTTGAACTGCTGTAGAAGAATTTTTACCAATAAGATATATGTAAAGTGCTATTGTGTGCTTCTACCTAATGACTTCTTAATACAAAGACCTGTATATTTGTCTTTCATCAGTTGCTGATAGATGTCTGAGCTGTTATTCAAATATTAATTGCTCTACACTGGTAGCAGGATAATTTGTTTTGGCAATTTACTTGGCCCAATGTATTTCAACAGAACAATTGGACCGAAAAGTATATTTTTAGAGCAGTTGTCTATTGTGAGATCAAGTCATATAGAACGAGGGTTATTCTTGTGTGCTGAGACTTCCACACAAACCCATTCTTCTTCCTTATTAATGGAGAATAAAAGCATCCAGACTATGCTTGTACTAGATGTTGCAGCATGGGGATTAATGTGTGCAACTGATTAGATTCTGTCAGGTTAGGACGACCTGATGAGTATTCAGAAAATGAGGGTCGGTAGGATTATTTGAATATCTGACTGAGGAATTAAAGAGATTCTACCATAATATGGGTATATCAGACTGTAAACTTCATTTTCTGTCCAGGAACTATATATCATTGATCTCTTACTTGGATTCTATTTATCCATTGCATCTACTCTACAAACTCAATGCCTAGGCTAAATGGATGCAATCCAAATTAAAATCACTTTGATTGATTGGCTTCATTGGAAGCATGACAGAAATGCATCATTTCTAGCAGTGACCTGATGGTATTAACATTATTTTTCTCGTTCTACTTGCATGCAGATACAGGAGAATATCAATCTCTTCTGCCAGACTCGAAACAACATCCTAACAATATTAAATGAGTACGCATACCGTCTGTATCACTTGATCGTTAGCAAAGAAGAGATGCACTTATTTCATGCTAGTATAAAATATTTCCTTCCTTTGCTCTAGTTCTACTTTGATCATTCCCGAATATATTTGCCTGTTATGAATTGATGTGAGACTAATTTCTTGCTTCATTCTTATTTTTATATATTTGGTTGTGGTGACTGAGAATTGCAGCAGAAGTTCCCTAAGGAGTTTGCTACTTAGTTATTTTCTCTAGATGTATTGCGAATTGGCCAGCCAGATTTTCCCTTCTGTTTCCTTATTTCTTTTAATTAAAACCACACTAGGTGGCTTATTTAATTAAAATCATAAAATAGAGTACAACCTTAAGAGGAGGGCTGTGCCTAACCTCTAGAAAAAGACAATAAACCTACCCCTTTCAGTTTCCTTCGTTGACTGGGATCTTAAAATTCCTCCAGCCATCTTCGAAAGGATATAATATATTGTTTGTCACAATGTGAAAACTTATACCCAAAACCTGAAAATGTGCTCTCTGTCTGTGATACATATGATTATTTCTCTCAAGACTTTAGGATTAAGATAAGATAGCAAAACAATAGCTTTGGGAAGACATGGATGGGTTTGATTCAAGCAGTCCCGAGTCAAGATACAATCTTAGTAGAGAACGTGTGAACAACTATTTGAAGGTAACTCCCACAATATTGATGGATAATTAAAGGTCTTTTTTGCAGCCGTCTTGAATTTTTGGGTCTGTATTTGATAGTTTATTGGAAAATGAATGAACATAGCGTATATTTTTCATTTAAAAGTAGAAATCATTTGTACTCATCAACGCCCCACCACCCCCGACAAACACACACAAATCAACAATATACACATTGAGACCATGTCATTGACTGTTATGTTGCAAATTTTTAGATTTATCTCTCTTTCCTCTCTCATCAGTATGAAGATATACATGACACACGTTTAGATATGCATAATAACAAATCATCACATTGATTATGCCACTTATAGGATCGAGGCGAAGATGTTGGAACTCCCAATGCAGATGCCACCGTTTCCTGTGAAACTGAATGAAGAGCTTGCCAACTCCATTCTTCCTCAAACATCCATGCCAATGCCAATGCCAATGCAACCTAATCAATCTTGAGAGGTTCTCCTTCCTTACATAGTAATGATGCTTCTGACTGCTTCGCTTCAGTTGGCACCTTTTTATGCACCTTTCTATTAACTGTACTGTTTACTTCTTATGCACCTTTTTTATTTCGTTGTGTTCTGCTGGATGATCCGTTAAGAAAAGTTTTTATTGCATGTGTAAATAATTGTCAGGTAAAATAAGTTGGAGGTTTTACTATTTAATTACAGGCTGCATTTACCTAGATGTTTTATATTTTTGAATCTCTTTCAGTTGATTGGTTATGTATACTATATAGTGCTCCAATCTAATAGCTGGAAATATGGTATAAAGCAGAGCGGCAGACGGTAATCACATATTCCTAAATTAAAAAGAATTATTTTTTATGTAAAAGAAGTGTATGCAAATAATATAAACAATTAATTTCATTTACAAGATGCTAGATCATCAGCAGCAGCAAAAATGGAAAAGTTGCTGGTATTGTTATTGAAGATTTGTTACTCATTCCACACTGGAATTATTCCTTGAGCAGCCAAACGCTTCTCAACCCAGAATACAACATGTTTGGCTGTTGGTCTTTTCTCATCAACTAGAAATGGCTCTACAGTGCTGACTCCTGTCCCATATGAAGATAGAGAGAAACCTTTGGGACCTGTCACCCAAAAACATATAAATTATATTTACATACCAAGCCAAACAGGGTTATTTTACTTTGGAAATATTAAAAATTAGACACACCTGTGAGATTTCCATCAGGGAAGAATGCCCAAAATGAATATGGGTTGCCCTCCTTTAAAAATGAACCTTCCAACTGCCATGTATTATTTCATTCAACAATTACAAATCAGGCAAAACATTGAGCTTTATCGGCCTTTCTTGTTGAATACAAATTTTAAATACTGGGCTTGACATGGTAGTATCAGAGTGGATACATGTCTTGATATAAAATCTCCATGCCACTTATTATGAAAATAGTGAATGTGTTAGATTGTAGAAAATGAATCACATGAGAAAGGTAAGTTGAAGCATAATCTAATTTTTATTTTCTCTTTAACAATTTAAACTTTCAGACGAGGAGGGTCAGTTTTATATCTAATTTTATTTGGAAATAATTTTATGCATTTTGCATTTGTAACTGACCTTGTTGTCATTAAATGATAGTTCAAGTTCTGAGATATCATCTTGTGCTTGTAGAGTGTCTTTGAGTGAAGGGATGACATCCTCCTCCATCAACTGAGGCAAACCTTTGGCTTGAGCTTTGGCTGCAGCCTTCGGCTTTGTCTTCGAGGGCTCAGCTTCTTCAGCCGGCTTTTCCTCCTTTTTCTCCTTTGTTTCAGCAGAAACTAGTTTTCACAATTATAAGTAGATAAGACCACTTCTATCTAAAAAGACATCATCTATTTGTGTATCACACTTCACAGATTCATTAAGAAACCACCTGTGGATGTAGATGATTCTTGAACTGCCAAGCAGGTTATATTTCGTTGCCGTGGAGTTACTAGTCTAATCACCTGTTGCACAGATAAAAGTTCCTTTCATATCCAAATTCGATCTTTTCTCACCCCAGATAAGATGAAAATGGGGACACGGAGCGAGCTTAGTTCATGGTTATTAGAACTATCCAACAATTTCAATGAGTGAATTAAGATAGTTCGTACTCTAAAAAAGTAACATGAAATGCTATACGGGCATGTGTGCATATATATAACATAAGTCGAGAATACCAGTGGAAGGCTGGAGCGTGGCCTGCATTTACTGCTGAATGAAGAGGAAGAAGATGAAAAGCTCGAAAAAGCAATAGATCCTCCAGCCGTAGTCGCCATTTTTGTGAACTCAGATTTTATTAAAATTTAGAGCTCAATCAATCAAGCATTCATTTTATTGGTTGTTTTTTTAGTTTTAACAGAGACGAAGCTTTATTGTCCACACGCTGGTTGGAGCATGGTTGCCACTGATTTTCCAAGATGAAGAATCAACAATTTTTTGAGTTTATAAAGGGCTATATGATAAGTTCATTATTGGGCCATTGACAGAGTTGGGTTTAGTGCCTTTTTGAATGTACAATGGAAATTGACATAGATAACACTTTTAGATGTAAAAGTACTGCTGCTAGTACAGCGCCACTAGTTGGATCTCTAAATATAGCTAATATATAGGCGAAGAGATGCCTATTACGTGTGCGGTCGAGGAGTTGAAGTTTAACGACCAAAGATACTCACGAGTGTATTGTAGTCGAATCTAAATTCACATTACTTCGGCTAATAGTATATAACAACATGAATAAAAAAAGTATGTTACATTTTTTATCAACAAGAAGCCCATGTTTGGACTCATTTATTCAAAATGTATTTTTCTCTTTCATTTTTTTAACTACACATTTTTCAATTAAGTATCTGTTTGAGCCACATTCTCATTTTCAACCACACATTTTTCAATAAAATAATATTTTTCATCACATTAATAATTTTTTATTCTTTTTCAACCACATATCACCATCACATCACTAAAAAATGTATTCTCTCCTAAAAAAAGGTGCATCAAACTAGAGGTGGCAAATGAGACGAGCCGGCTCGTTTTGTTGAACGAGCCACGAGCCGACTTGTGGGCTTGTCCATAATCGGGGGTTTTTTTCTTCCAAAAATGCTTATCTTATTAAAAATAATAATAATAACTAGCCGGCGAGCCGAGCGGCTCACGAGCGACGAGCTCAGGCACTAGCCGAGCTCACCCAAAAACCAACGAGCCAAGCTCGTGCTCAACTCGGCCCGTTGCCACCATTGCATCAAACACACTCTAAATAATATTACGCGTAAACGAAAAACATTTCATTTTTTTTATCCATACATTTTTTTAAAAAAAAAATCACTATTAAAATGGAGCCCAACCAGGGAAAATTACCGTTTTGACTTATTTATTTATAAATCTTGATAATTCCATGTACACAATAAACGATAAGTAGTCGCAATAAATTCCATATAGATCATATCATGTTCGCAAGACTTTAATTGCAATAAGTCATTATTTGATCCACATTATTTTCAAAATGCATTTTTTCTTCCTCCTTACCAATTACATATTTTTCAATAAAATAATATTACACACGAATCCAAAGTTTTTTATATTTTTTCAACCTCCCTCTTTTCATCAATCTATTATACCAAAATATATTCTTAAAAGGAAAAAAAAAACACAGATCACGGACGGGCTCTAAATATGTGAAGGCCTCAATGTGTATGTCTATTATCGAGATAATTACCAACAGGCATCCTTTGCCTAAACTCCCAAATCATAAATCTTTCCAAAAGTGATAGTGATTGGATCGTTTCAAGCAAGAATAGGAATAAAATCATACTGCTTTTGCACGAGTTCATCTCTAACCTCATATGGAATCATACCTAACGAACACGTGTGTGTCTATATATATGTGTGTGTTTTATTAATTTCTTCTTTGATTTTGACTTTTTGATTTTTTTTTTTTTAAGTGTGTCATATGTAAGATTATTTCATTAAAAGCATGTATGTTAAAGATTAAAATAAAATGATTTTTAGAAAATCAAAATCAAAATAGAACTAAATATAGGTGATAAATGGGCCGAGCCGCTCGTGGGCTCAGCTCAATCCAGGGGCAAAACACCATATGTCAAGTAGGACCCCCCTTTTTTTCCACAAGCCAAGCAAGCGGTTTGTTTTGAGCTCGTGGATCGACTATTCTTTTTTACTCGTTTTTGAGCTTGTTTTATTAAATTCTTTTAATAAAAGAGTTGGATTACGAGTTTGTGAACGTCCACGAATCAAAAGGGCAAAATCGAGCTTATTTTATGAAGATGCGTCGAGTGGACTCGAGTTGACCCGTTATTATCCTAGGGGCCAAATAAGAAGGCACGTGCCTATGAAAGTTACCGTCGGCTAACAAAACAAGTCGAGTCAACCCGAGGAGGGTTTAGGGGTTTTTACTCGCACACACGCTCATCAGTAGACTCTGTCCCCGAAAATCCCTTCCCCTCCTGCAATGGCAACTCTCGTCCCTCCTGCACCGTCCAAGGCAACAACTCCACTGCCCGCTTCGGAGCCGACTGTGGCCCAGCCGCAAAAAGTCGATTACTTGAGCCTTAATTGCCCGATTCCATATGAAGAAATTCACCGGGAAGCTCTCAGTTAGTGCATTTGTTCATTAATTTTTAAATGCGTTAGTGAATTTCTTTACTTTTGTCTATTTGCCAATGAGTACGATCGGCTTCAATGATTCTTGTTACTAATTGCGTGACAGTTTTAAGGATTTTTTGTTGTTAATTAAAATTACGAGAGTCCCGTTGCTTGAAGATGGGGATCAGTGATTGATTTTGAATCTATTTGTGAAATGATAATTATAATCATTTCTGTTGGCGTAATGTTAATTGTATCAATCATGCTGTATTGATACTCTTGGCAGTGTCCTTGAAGCCAGAACTTTTTGAGGGGATGCGATTTGATTTTACCAGAGGACTCAACCAGAGATTTTCGCTGAGTCATAGGTACCTTTGTCGTTCTTCTACCATGTTATTTTTGTTATGTAGGGGTAATTTTAGGCTGGGTTTCCTTATTGTGTTCTTTCCTTAAGGAGAAGTTGTCATGGATTTGCTTATTTATTGTTCATCAGTGTGATCATGGGACCTACAGAAATTCCTTCTCAGTCTTCTGAAACGATTAAAATTCCCACTGCCCACTACGAGTTTGGAGCAAATTTTTTGGACCCGAAGGTGGGTTGTTTTTACTATTTGTTAGTCGCTTATACAAACAAATAATTTAATTTAAAAATGTGAGGATTACTTGTTCTTGTCAGTTGATGCTTTTCGGGAGGGTTTTGACAGATGGAAGAGTAAATGCAAGAATGAAGTGTGATTTGTCCGAGAATCTTTCTTTGAAGGGAAATGCTCAAGTAAATATTCTTAAGCTGTCAATCTGTTTTGAATGTTTTCCGTTCCCAATTGTGCAAGAGCTGCTACTGTATTTCCTAGTTCACACAATAAAGTTTAACTTTCTGTTTCTTTTTCTCTTTCTGTAGCTTACAAGTGAGCCACATATGTCACAAGGCATGGTCAATTTTGATTATAAGGTAATTATTTTTAAATTAGCCTCCGTTTGCAAAGAATTAATAAATGTTTTAATTTATAAATAGATAGAAATGAGTGATGGATAAGTGGATACTACTTGTGGGTCTATTGGAATGTGTGGTTGAAAATGAGGTTTAACCATTCATAGATGATTTATAAATTTTGCTAGAGGGAGGCTAAGTCATGAGGTGTTATACTATTGAGGGTATTGCGGTCATAATATAGCAAGTTTACATGTGAGGTCTGTCCAGCTGGCAGCTCGCCATGTCATATGCTACACACATGGCGGAGAGCAAATATAATGAAGTGGAACTCTGGAGTAATGAACTTGGAGCTAATAGTATTTTCCTTTTGATATGTATACAGGGATCCGACTATAGGACACAGTTTCAATTAGGGAATGGAGCCTTATTTGGTGCAAGTTACATACAGGTGAATGTTCTGATATTTTTTCACAAAATATTTCACCATCTTGAATATGAAGTAAAATTTCTTGAACTTCTCAAAAAAGGCTTTATTGCATGTTTATCTTTAATATGAGTTAGCCTGGTAGACGACCTGCTGTAGCTTGATACATTGTTGCAGAAGAGATTGAGTGACATTAATTGTTCGCTTGAAGCTCGTAATAGTATTACGTTGAGATAATGTTTCTTGCTTCTTCTTTTTTTCCTTATATATTTTTGGGCGAATAACTTATATTGTAATTCTTGCCTGAATAATCTCGATTACACTTCGTTCCAAAATTCTTGATGGATAATTAAAATGATAGTTGTATTTGCCTCAATCATCTTAAAGAGACTTTATTTCGAATTTCTTATAGATACCCAACCACTTTAGTTTCATTTTCTTTAATCTATTCTCAATTGTATAAAATCTCATGTCTTGTCCTTGATTCTAATATGGCTACACCATCTTAGCATTATTTTTGCCATGATCATAGTATGGAATTTTTTTATCCTGGAATAACCCAACTCTTAATGGCATAAAGCCTAGTTGGTCTGGTGACCATTATGTGGAACTTTCCCCTTTATCCTAATAGGTATCTTTGTGGAATTATGAGAGAGAATAATTAATTCTTAATTATAATTCTAAGAACTTACAAAGCTATACATAGGGAGTTAAAAAAATATACAAGATTAGGAAAGTAAATTGTAAATAACTAGTTTAGCCTAAGAACTAGGAATTTACATCATAAAAATTAAATTAAATCAAATAAGATTAAATATAATGAGCTGTAAGTAAAAATTAAAATAAAATAAAAATTGATTATGCTCTGATTACTTTGCTGTCTTGCTAAATATTTGGTGAACGCTTTGACAAACTGCTGAGAAAATAATTGTTTCTCTTGAATTCTCTGATAGGCCCCCAAAAGCACGAGAATAGTTCCATTTAGTTTGTTAAAGTAGGGGAAGGGTATTATGGGAATTTAGTAGAAAGAATTGTATAGGTTCCTGACTATAAATAGGGAGGATAGTTTGATTTCATTTAGGCAGAATTTGAGTATTGTCTTGGTAGAAGAGTAGAGCCTCTCGAAGCTCTGCTAATGATTGTATTTCCTTTCATTCAGTTCGTAATTCCGTACAACTTACAACAATTCATAAATTGTTTTGGTACTTATCAAATCTGATACCAAATGGTACGGTCCAGAGCAATTTCCATGCTTCTGTTGTAATTTACTATTGAGCATTGAGATGAAATTGTATTTGTGTTGTTTCTGTGAAGTATTATTGAAGAACAGAAAGGAAACGTAGAGTGGACTTGATGAATGATATGAAAATAAAATATAGATTTGATAGGATTCAAGAGGCCTATCTCTCTCCCAATTGACACCCAAATTCTGCCAAAATGAAATCAAACTACCCTCCCCTATATATAGTGAGAAATATAGACAATTCATTCTACTATTTTCCCATAATACTATTCCAATACTTTAACGAACTAAATGGAACTATCTCATGCCTTTGGGGTCTATCATTCTCCAATTAATGACTCTCTACGGTAGGTATTAGTTTTCCTAGTCCTCTATTTTTATTTATAGTCTGAATGATTTTGGAAGTTTTCTTCCCTTGATTAGACGAACTGCTAGTTAATATGGTATTCTTTTTGGTTATTATATATTATGGAATAATGGTTTTGTACAGGAGAAAAATCAAATACAGCCACTTAAATTATCTCGATTGAATTTTGTTGTGCACTTGCAGAGTGTGACCCCACATTTGTCCTTAGGTGGTGAAGTATTCTGGGCTGGCCAACATCGAAAGTCTGGTATCGGTTATGCTGCCCGTTACAATACAGACAACATGGTACTATTTACTGGAGTTACTGTCTTCGGACATGCTATAAGATTGATGCTTTTTATCGCAGTATCACATCTATTCTCTATATCCTTATATTGGATCTCAGTTAGTGTAAAGTGAATTCTATTCCACTGCAATGATTGACTTGATATCCGTTCAGTTGTTACATGTGGGATAATGAATTAGCCATTTTATTGAGCTATTGGGATGAAGACTGACATGTGATTTTACTTTTTCTAGGAAACAGTTGGATTCTAGCAACAATATTCCACTCCGAAGACTAAATAATTGTAGATGTAAATAGAGATGATAAAACAGTAAACTAAAACTGGAGGATGGTCTAACATCTATGTCTAAATCTGGTATTTGACTTGGCTTTAGTTCTTTTATTTATGCCCACCATCATTTTTTGCTTTGATTGTGCCAAAAATGATACCAAGGTCTTAAGGGAAATATTCAATTATGTAATTACTTGTGTATTTAATTGAAAAAATATGTTCAACTTAGTTGTGCATGTGCATGTGGGTATTGCAGCAGCTATTTGCATGAATGGATCAACTAGGCACGTTCTGGTTGCATTTTCTATAAATCGGATAATTTTTCAAATTGTATACATAATTATTCAGACTTCAACACTCTTGACCAACCTTTACATACCAGGGAATAAACCAATAAAAATATCAAGAGCTTCTATGCAAGCCATTTTCCTGTACGGTGAAAATAATTTTATGCTTTTGGTTAGATTATGTCATTTAACTTTTAATTGTTTCCACTTTGAACGTGTAAACATTTGTTTTCATTCTCTCCCCTTTACTGTGAGGCAATTATGGGGAGGGAGGGGGAAGAGGAAGAAGTCATCATTTCCATTGTTACATTATGGGCCTTTAATGTTCAAAACTTGACACAAATGTTTATTCCCACGCTAAATCATGTTTGATATATGCAATGTTTTCTAATGTTTCACTTGCAGGTTGCAACTGGGCAAGTTGCTAGCACTGGAATGGTTGCTCTAAGCTACGTTAAAAAAGTATCCGAAAAGGTAAAAATAGATGCTACATCATAAAACGTATTGTAATTTGGATTTCATATAAACTTACTAGGTTCCTTTCTTGCTTTTCTTGTCAATTCTTAGTTTGTTCTGTTGTATTTAGGTTTCTCTAGCATCAGACTTCATGTACAACTATATGTCTAGTGATGTCACGGCTAGTTTTGGTTATGATTACATCCTTCGGCAGGTAACTTCTAATCAAAACTTATGAACTTTTTGACATTATAATTAGCAGTCTGACACTTGTTTTTGGATTGTTCCATGTTTTATGCATAGTAAAAAAAGCTTCTGATTTGATATGATATTTAAAAATAATTCCTAGTCCAAGTACATATTAAAGAGTCAAGCTGGAAACTCCAACCTTGATCTCTAAAACGTGGTCATTATTGTTGCGAGAACTAGTAGCACCTTCCAGTTTAATATTAGTTTTTGGTCTGTTAGTATTCTTGACCAAGTACATAAAAATAGTCAAACTGGAAACTGCAACCTCAATCTCAAGTATGTCATTATTAGTGTTCTGAGAACTCGTACCACCTTCCACTCTAAGATGAGTTTTTGTTCTGTTCTTATATCATTTTTTTATATATAATTCTTTGATATCAAAAGATGGATTTAGACGTTGTATAATTGCTAAGAAACATTTTTAACATTTTGAGGTCTTTGTTCATATGTTGATGAGGGCAATCAATTTCCTCCATGCTATTAATATTTAAATCTCTCTCTCTCTCCCGTGTGAGATGATCCAGGATTTTCTGTCTTAGGAATGAACTTGGGCGTACAATATTCTTAGTTGCATTATATACTCAAGCAAATTCTTGACGAGTTATTATTTTGATGGCAATCTAGTAATAAAATTCTCAAGAAAAAGGAGAAAGAATGTAGTACTTATTAGGAATTAGTCCTGGAGGACATTTTTAACCCTTTTATTTTTACCTTTTGGATTCTTTGGTTTAAAGACTTCGATTAGGCTTCCGTATTGGCTCCCATGTATTTCATCTAGCTGGGGGCAAGTATCCAAATCTAGTGTTAAGGCTACCTTCAAGAGATTTTTTGACACCCCTGGAGAGCATGTAGATCAGCCTATGCTCTCTCTAGATCTTGACTAATGTGTGCATTGCATTCTTGCTGGAAAGCAATTGAAAGCTAATAACTCAAGTTTTTCTACAAATTTACATAGAGTACTCTACCTTCTTGACCTTGTATTGGGGCTCTACTTGTGTGTTTTAGCCGGAGGAAAAACCATTTTGGTGGATGAATAAATGAGAAAATGCATGGATTTTGAGACAAGTGCAAGCCTGCCTTGGACAAAATTGGGAAAAATATCAAGAGCTTAAGGTGAGCTAAAGAAGAATGAATGATGTCTGTTCTAGAGTTAATTAAATGAATGCCTAAGTAATGTTTGATACTTGATCGAAAGATTCGAAACACATTGTTATACATTATGCTACTTTGGTGGAAATAACATGCAATCCTGAAACAAATTGAAAACTTACAATTTCACAAAAGAATGCTTATTTGAAGTAACACAACTAAAAAATAAATCGCCACGAACATTTATGGACGGAGTATAAGATACGTTGGAAAAGCAAATAGACCGATTTAGAACATAAAACAACATTAGACGTGTGGAATAGTTTCCGCGGTGGTGGACCACCTCTCACCACCATCAAAGTCTTGAACATGGAGTTAGCTTCACGAGCAAATCATTATTGTGCAAGAATGTATTCTGAAATGGTAGATTGATGGAAAATGTGTGGTTGAAAAAAAAATGGAAAAAGTTATTAAAGTAATGAAAAATATTATTTTATTGAAAATTTGTAGTTGAAAATGAGTGGAAATGAGAACGAAAATTTTAATTTGTCCAACGTCACGAACTATCGACATATCTAATCTGAACACAACTTGGTCAAGAGTCATGACACTGGGTTGACTTTTAAACGGCCACCCGGTTGCTTTCCTCATATGGCGAGTTAATTAAATGAATGCCTACTCAACTTTAGTCATGGTTACTACTTGCTCACTGAAGTATAAAAGGTTACCCAATGCTCACCGAACTATTCCTTAGTTTACACATCAATCACTCATCCTAATTCCGTCTACACAGCTGGATAAAATTGTCTATGTGACGGATGGAAAAATGACGTGGCAATACACGACGTTAATTTTTCACACCTTGGATAAAAACGTTGCTGACTTGGAGAAAAACGTGTTTCTCTCATCTCTTCAAAACAGCTCACGCTGCTAACTTGGAGAAAAACATAGTTCTTATTACAAATTACACAAAGAAGCTGAAAATCCCCAATTCCAATCGAACCCTAGGAAGAACGCCATTTTCAATTCGCCATGGAATTCTCTCCCGTCCACATCCGTGATTCGTGAAGAGATGGAGGCTACACTAACAATTGATTTGGGGATGATGCCCGGCGAGTTCCGAAATTGATGGTAACTAGAGAATCATTATCGGCAGTGAAGAATGGAAAAAAGCTGACCCCATTGCCGGCCGACAAGAAATTCGAGACGAACAAGGTTTATAATGCTTCCGATCCGACAAGAAATTGGTGGTTCACTGTAATAGTAAGGCCGGTGCTTTACGTATTTTGGTGGTGGAGGTTGTTTGTAGTAATAAGATGGATGCTTCAAATGCTTTAGTGGTGGCGGTGATGAGGCATAATCTGATGGAGCTAGTTGTTGATAATGCTATGTTTGTAATTTGATGGAGGTAGTTTGGTGGTGCTGGATTTTCTGGGATTGCCATTTTTGAACTTCAGCTTCTGGATGGATTAATTAGGATTGTGCCTGTACCGAATTAGTATGAAGCAAGAAGCAATGGCAAGCAGCTCTCGCTATGTGATACTCTTTGAGCTGCTATGGACTTATCATTAGTTTTATAGTTTTGGAAGCCTTAGGATGGGCAGTTTGTTGGCATTGGTCTGTAGACGGTGTAGTTAGTAGGTTGTGGTTGGTGTATCATCTTGAATTAACTCATGTTTGTTGGTTTCTGTGTTAGTTGTAATTTTAATAGAGAGATGATCGAATGAAATCTTAATGTTGAACTGAAAGTATGTTGGATTTCTTCCTGTATGTTCATGAAAAGTGTCTAATTTTAATAGGGGTTAATCACAGTGCACATACACAGCATGTTGGATTTCTTCCTGTATGTTCATGAAATGTCAACTGCTACTTCATATTAAACAGAAAATTTCTTGCACCAGTACTCCATAAATGAAGAGTTAAATTTGGGAAAATTCCACACGAAATTCATAACATAACATTACAGAACCTGACAAAACATTACAGAATAAATATTACAGGAACTGAATGTTCGGTAGCAAAAACTGATGGAGTACAGACTGCTGCAATAGGTTCATGTCCACCAACTTTACAAGCCATCTGATAATGTGTTTTACAAAATGTTCATGTCCAGCAACTTTACACAAAATGAAACAAAAGGAAACTTTACATCAGTGCATCATTGTTTCTGTTTTTCAAAACCCAAAAATTACACATGAAATAAACTGATAACACTACTGAGTTGCTGAATTTTTCCTTAGAGTTGAAGATGGAATTGACCCTCGAGCAATCCTTTTGTTTCTTGTTATGGCTGCCCTCTTTCTTTCTTTCTCTTGCTTATCTATCACTTGCAAATCTTCTACCAAGGATTCTAGTGGAGCTTTGCCCATTGTTGAACTACCTAGCTCATTAAGTGCAGGACCATAGTCTGTAAAATGTGCTCCACTAGTTATACCAATTCCAGGGGTTGGCATGAAATGAAAATTAGATTCTGGTTCTGGTGGTTGCACTTCAGAAATAGGCATCATCCATGGTCTCCTAGGCACAAGTTTCACCTGTATAAGTCATCATATATGATTACAAAAATTATTTCACGTGTTTACCATTGGACACTATTAGGATGAAGTTGCTTACCCTTGAAGTATCATTCCGAACATTGCTGGAGATTTCTTCATTTACAGGATCTACAGTCTCATAATACCAGTCCTGTAACAAACGTTTAAACAAAGATCAATTGTTGATATAGTTTGGAAAAACAAAAAAAACAAAACACAATATAGATTTTACTATAAACCAACCTCATGTGGTGCATTAGTTTTCTGATGATACCTCTTGTTGTGGCCTATCAATCCACATGCACTACAAGTAATAATCATAGTACCCTTCTTATTCAACTTTGCTTTGGACCCAGAACGAGTTAAAACATCTTCTTCTTCCTGTCTGCGCCTCTTTTTTTGTTTTCTTCCACGTGTAGGCAAAAACCATTCTGGTGGTTTCACTGGGGGGGCATCCACTCGAGGCCATAATTTTTTCCCGTTAATAGGATTGATTATGTTATCGTAACAACTCATATATGTGCTCACTCTATAACACTCATGTACATACACCCAAGGTTCACCTCTTCTATCGAGAATAGAAGCAACTGCATGAGCACAAGGAATCCCCGATAAATCCCATCTGTTACATGCACATGTCTTGTTTAGTAGATCAACAACATATTCTCCAGTCGTACATTTCACATACGATTGTGTCCCTCCAGACCAATCAACCTCACAACTCTCTGCTAACTCAACTGACAACATTAGTTTCTTTTGCACTTTAGGACATAGAGGCCCTATGACTTTCTTCATCTTGTCTCTCCTTGCTTGTATCCTCTTCATGAAACTTATATGTAAATCAATCAACATTGTCAGTATGGATTTCTCCCTTTCTTCCAACACTACATTGTTGAAAACTTCGCATAGATTGTTCAGAAGTATATCACTCTTCACCTTTGTAAGAAAATAAGCCTTGCTCCATTCACTTGGGTGCTTTTTCTTTAACCAATTATGTGCTGCAGGACTTTCCTTTTCAATCTCACCCATCCAGAACATCCAATCAGCCACTGTTGTTGACTTCGCAGCTTTCCATAAGTATTCCTTGAGAATCAACCCCTTGAAACCAGCTTTGAAGAAATTGGTATACATGTGTCTAACGCAATACCGATGTTCTGCCTCAGGATACAAATCTTCTATCACATTCTGTAAACCTTTTTGCCTATCTGTCATAAAAGTCCATTCATTGCTATTCAAAATTTTCAAATCTTCACCCAAATGTTGTATAAACCACCTCCATGTAGTAGCATTCTCTTTCTCCACTATAGCATATGCTACTGGGTAAATACAATCATTGGCATCTAATGCCACTGCTACAAGCATCTGCCCTCCAAATGTCCCTTTCAAAAAGCACCCATCCAACCCTAAAAGTTGCCTACAACCGGCCAAAAACCCTGTCTTGCAAGCTTCTAAACATATATATATTCCTTGAAACTTAGAAGCATGCATGGCAACAATGCATGTAGACCCCGGATTAGTTCTCAAAATTTCAGCCGCAAAAGACCTAAGCAACCCAAACTGATGCTCATTAGATCCATGTATCATTACCCTAGCATATCTTCTACTCCTCCATGCCGTAACTTTATTGATTGTCAACTTGAGATCGTCCTTTACAGCCTTCATAATTAGCTTAGACTTCCAATCAGGGTCTACTTTAAACGTTTCTAAATACCTCTCTGCTATATATTTAGCGGTGCAATGCCTATTGGTTCTATCCCTCGTGCATGTATGTTCTGAGTTTTTAGACTTTATCTGCACGCACCCTTTTTTTTTATTCCATGAAGCCCATATCCTCCATGTACAACCTAATTTACAAATGGCCTGAGCTCTAAACTCATCATTAGGCCTAAACTTAAAGTTGCACCTGGTTGCTACCCCGTGGTTCCTAACTGCTTGCCTAAACTCCTCTATATTTTTAAATTGTTTTCCAACCTCCAACTGAGGATCTAACTTCTCCTTCTTTGGATCATAAACTGGGAAATGATAAGTGTTTTCTTCATTTGAAGAATAATCAGTGTGCAAATCCTCTTCACTTGGACAATAGCTGTCATCTGATCCCACATCCCCTTCCCCAATAGCATGCAGTTCAACGACAGGGTCTGCATTCAATCCAACCAAGATATGTTCACTTGCATTATTGTCAAACTGAAAACCATCATCGTTGATATCATCGTCTGAATCATTCAAATGACATTCAATGGGTACCACTGCGTCATCTTCAAATGTATCATCTGCAAAGTTAAGTATCCTAGCATCGTGAGTACACAACACAAAATCCAATCGCTAAAATATAGAAACAAGCATAGAGTACTCAACAAGCATATGATGAAAAAATCATATGAAAACCCAAAATCATAAAAATGAGGCAAAAAAACTCAAATGAAACCCAAAATCGAATCCTGTCCAAACTTTAAATCACGTGAAAGGATGTGGTCCAATAACAAGGTGGTCTACAAATTCATAAACTACATATATAAAAAGCAAGAACTCGGTACTTACAGTTTCATTCCATAAAAAAATGTTAAAATTATTTACCTCCTTCTGGTCTCTCTTCTATTGTCTCCATATTTGCTTCTTCACTGCTTGCCATTGGTGGGTCTTGTAAGTCACACACATTCCTCTTCCCAAAGAACGAATTTAGCACATTTACAGGTGGTTGAAACCTCTACCCAAGCGAAGCAGTAGCAAGAGAAATTGATTCCTTGCTTTGATTTCGATTCCTTTTTTGCTTGGGAAGATTGGTGTAGAAGGAGAAGGAGAGATTGTTTCTTGTTTTTGATGGAAATCGATTTACAGGGGGGAGAAGAAATGGATTTACAGCTAGGGCTTAATGGAAAGCACTGGGAAATTGAATTTGATTTGGGTGGGAGGAGAAAAAAAGAACGTTTCTTGAATCTTATTTTGTCCAAGTGGATTAATTAAAAGAGTTACTTGACACGTACGATTTTCATCTGCCACGCGTAATATTTTGTCCAAATAGATGGATGAAAAAAATCGGGTGTTGGATGGGTGACTTTTTGTAAAAGAGAGTGAGTAGTGAGTAACCTTTTATTTTTGAGTGAGCAAGTAGTAACCGGATCTAAATGTTAGTGATTGGTGATTTAATTAACTCTCTGTTCTAGTAGGAGCTTGGGTTTCCGGTTCCACTTTGAAAATATCCACACCTGATAACTCTGTGAAGCTTGAATATTCATAGTGGTGTGACATGGCCGTGTCCATGTCCGACACATGTCAGATATCAACATTCTAGGACACTACAGAACATGTCGTTTTCCTATTTTTTCATATTTTTCTTATATTTCCTACACTCTCCGGGTCACACCTTGAGCATGTGTAGGACAACCCATGTTCATAGTCTTCATAGTTCTAACATGTTCAAAATGTGTAATTGACGTGTCAATGACAGAAAACCCCACTTTGTATATTCTGCTACGTAGAATTGGGAAATTTTTTTATTTCTAAAAAACTCAAATAATGTAAGAGAAATTCTATCAAATGTCGAATTTGTTTCATATCTTATATGTGTATTTTTCTTCTTTCGCAGTACCTGTTTATAAATTTTTAAGAATATAAATCCACATGTCTATGTCCTACTTTGAAATTTTGTGTTGCCGGTGTGTGTTGTGTCATATCATGTCATGTTTCATTAAGGAAAAAGAGAATGTGGCCCATCTGAACCAATCATTTTTTATTTTAGGCCATTGAGCTAAAATAATAATGTTAGGTCTAAAATGCCCTCAAATTCAAGACGAGAAATACAAATCTTTTGAAGATCTTTAAAATTTGGGTGTGAATGAATTTCAGAATACAAATTCAACTTAACATTCTTTTCTCCACTCATTTGGAAACTCAATTAAATTCCACACAAATTTTCTCAAATATCGATCATCTTCTTCCTGCAAGGAAATAAAAGAAAAATCGCATTTATGAAGTTAGAACTCTTCCTTTTTTGGATTCCTCTTTTATTGATTTCGTGTCTTAATTGCATCCCCTGTTTTTTCTGTTGATGAAGAACCGGTGCTGAGTGGTAGTTTATCTGACTCTAAACGACTGTGGTCATTT
This sequence comes from Fraxinus xanthoxyloides, assembly GCA_903798325.1. Lineage (NCBI taxonomy): Eukaryota > Viridiplantae > Streptophyta > Magnoliopsida > Lamiales > Oleaceae > Fraxinus > Fraxinus xanthoxyloides. The sequence goes on from CAIGRL010035454.1 coordinate 33,419, forward strand.
GATCTTAAACGACCACAAGCCAGTTGCTTAAACAGCAAACAGTCCTTTAAGGGGTATTCAGGACTTTTTTGAAGTGAATGGAGGCCTTTTACACAAATAACGGAAACTCAGGTCTCTAGTCACTTTTGTCTCTTTGACTAGCCCTTCTACATAAATTCCCTGTGTCATGTTTTTGTGCTTCTTAGCATAACTCACTTTAAACAGGTATACCCATTTCCTCAGCAGCTATTTCAGGATACTGTCACTATTTGCAGATCGGTAAAATATCATCTCTTTGGTTTTCTGAGATGAAATAATCACTTTTTATAGCAACTGAATTGAATTTCATTTTGAGTCATTTAAGAACAACTATGGAGCATGTACACATTTGAAAGCCTTTCCACGTTTCTATATCTAATTGTTTAAGTGTTTTTGAAATTTGAATAGTCATGTAATGTTACGAAAGTTCAGATACTTGGAAACATGTTATTCATTTAAAATTCATTTTGGAACAATTTTGGAGCGTGACGAATATTGATAATCCTTCCATGCTATTTATCAAGTTCTTAATTTTGATGACGTGAATTGGTTTAATCTGTTGAAGAGAATAGAACAAGTTTTACACACGAAACAGAAAAAAGGATAATACTTCTAGAAAAATGCTGTTAAATTACATGCTAAGTTCTATATATTTTCTTTTTTCCATGGCCTGAGATAACTGTCTGAAATCTGAGATCACGTGTTGCTGATTGATTTTGCATTCTTGATGCATACGCCGTGTTCATGTTATATGCTTTTAGCCAAAATGCCTCTTTAATTGCCAACTATGAAGGGGTTATGCACTGGATTTTAGGAGTATTTGCAATGTTATCCACTGTTTTTGGGTCCTTGGTCCTTTTTAGTCAGGTTTTAAGCAACTGTATGTGGAAGAACTTTGATTTAGTTGCAAATTGCAATACTTGAATACTTGTTTATGAATCCATTAATTATTCTGATTGGACTTCTTTTCTCTCTGACAGTGTCGTCTAAGAGGAAAGGTTGACTCTAATGGATGTGTGGCTGCTTTCCTTGAAGAGCGATTAAATATGGGTCTTAATTTTATTCTTTCTGCAGAGGTAATGTTCAATGTTAGCTGACACTGCTATTTATTTTGGCTTGCATCTTTGGCTAAGCTTAACGAATTACGAAGTAAATTAATAGAAGTTTGAAATAAGTTACTTATTATGAAAGTAACATATACGTTACTATCAAAATAAGAAACTTTTTTCTTTAGAAGTACGAAAAAATTACTCATCTAAATCTAAATATGTTGCGAACTACAAAGTAAATTAATAAAAGTTGAAAATAAGCCCCTTTTGACAACCACTAAAATGAGGTGTTTTTTTTTGGTGAAAATGAGTTTTTGAATAGTGATTTTTGGAAAATGTGCGGTTGAAAAGTAGGAGAAAATTTTATATTTATGTGCAGAATTTTTTATTATGAGAATGTATGGTTGAATTGTTTGAGAAAAAAGGAGTATTGTTTTAATGGTCGTCAAACGGTGACTGAGTTACATATTGTGAAAGTAACCTATATCTTACTATCAAAGTAAGAAACTTTTTTTTTCTTAGAAAGTATGAAAAAATATCTCTTCTAAATCTAAGCATGTTTGGAAACAAAAATTTACTTAAAAGTAAGTTTGGCTTACTTTTAAGCTTAGCCAAACATGCAGTGTCTAATGCAACAATTTCCCTTCATTCTGGCATTGTAATTGGCTTCTAGTCCGTAGTTATTCATTTTTTTTCTAACATCTGGAACAATTATGCATTGCAGCTAGATCATCTGAAAAAAGATTACAAGTTTGGGTTTGGGCTGACAGTGGGAGAGTAGAATAGAAGGCATATTATTGTTCAAATTTTTCAGTTTGAGCTGATTGTTGCGAGCATTATTCCCATTTGACGAGAATGAAAGAATCAGTTTTCAACTCTTTTGTCCCGAGTGAAAATATTTGTGGGCACTTTGCAGCACCAGTTGGTACGACATTATTAGAATCACCAGTAGTTGATTTTTGCAGCTTGGATATATTTGCTTAGCTTGCCCTGTGAATCTAGATCTCATTATAATTGAGAGAAATCTAGATGTATGTTAATTTCAATCGTAAAAAAGTTATCTCAAACTCAATGATGTTATGTTTTACTGCTTTTTCCTGATAATTAAAGGAAAAAAAAGGGAAATCTGTGTTGCACGAGATATGATGTGAATCCACGAAATAATCCTTTGAAATTCTACTTGAAATAACAACCCTGTTACATGTACAAAAGTGACAATTTTTTGACATATGTACAGGCGGCAAGATTTAGTTGGATGTTGGACAAAAAATACAGTTCAATCAGCCAATGTAGTGTTGTCCCATGTACATATATAAAAATTCTTGTACATTTTATTTGTACAAGGAGATTAATTTTTGAAATGATTAACTAGCTTAGGCACGTATGACTAGTTATATTTTATATTGTTATGTTGGCTTATAACTATTTGGACGTCTTTCTTTACTAGTTGATATATGTAATGAGTTTTATTCAATCCGGTTGTACTTAAAGAGGATCAAAGAGTGTTTACGACCTTGGACAACTAGATTCCGGTTGCACTCTATGCTTACAGTGTTGAAATCCATTTGCATCCAAGGTTGCTCAACAGGGTTAGACGAAATTCAATGGACGAACATGGTGACTTGTGATGAGTGCAAAAGCTATCAACTGGCTCACATGTTAATCGAGATGGTAGGTCCAAAGGTTCAAAAGTCGAAGGGTTAATTGATTTGTAACATGAATCTTGGGTGTGATTCATTAAATGAATGGGTATATTAAAATCGCCAAAAATTGTACCTTCTACATTGAAGATGTGTACGTATATTTCGATGGAGACATAATAAGATTCAAGAGGGCCAAGTTGTGGATTTATTAATTCAAGAGGTACCAAGTGCAACTGCAACGTGACATGGACTTATTCTAAGAAATACTTTAGTTGTATGGCCCACAAATCCTGTTTATATATATGAACTTTAACATTATTATTCTCCCTTATCCACTCTTCGTCTTACACTTTACAATCAATGAACCTTATCTCATCTCTTGTCTGTCTCATATTTTTATTTTTTTGTTTTTGTCTCTGACAGGTAGAACAAACCGTCTTAAGGTGTTGTTTGCCGGAAATTTTGCTTCTTGTGAGAGTTTTATACAAAGCTGCTTTAGGTCAACTTCATTTAAAAGATCTTTTAATCAGATAAAATACTTTCAAAAAATTATGCGAATATATTCAAAAATTTCTTACTTTTAAAAGTCATATCAAACGTGCTCTAATAAAAGACTACATAGTACAAAGATCACAACTATTTATGTGAATTTTACCGATTTTTTTTTTCTCCTCCCGATTGAAAAAAATCTTACAATGAACCAAAGAACCATATTTCTTTTTGTTCGTCCGATTGGAGTTCTAATTAATAAAACTAACTATTGAAACTTCTTGCAAACAGCATTTTCTAAAATTCAACGATATTGCTGTGACACCCTCTCTGACGGCCCTCTCACAATAAGGATTGGATTTTTTTTCTTTTTTAATTCATATGGATCTCACCACAACGTAAGAGGAGGTCACTAAAGTGTCAAAATTTTCAGGTAAAATGGTTTAATTGTAAAAACTAAAAAATCTCTGTTTCATAGCAGCGGAGCCTACCGCTAGGAGATAGCCCATCAATTTTGGCACACCAAAGTCTAACCTAATTTATTATTTTTAATCAATTTATTTTGTCATTTTCTGGTGCAGGTAAACCTATCTTAATCACCATCTAATTTAATAAAAAACTATTTATTATCTACAGAATACTCGTCAAGTGAATTTTTTTTATGCATATATATGAGAGATTTCTATTACTCTCGAAATATAGAATTGAGTACTCCTTATCACTATTTAATTGACATATACGTATTTTATATGTTTAGATTTTAATTAAATAGTAGATTTTGATTATTTAGACGATGTTTGAGCCAGATTTTAATTTAAGTCAAAGTCAAATAATCAATATCAATCACTTCTTTTATGGGTCTCACATCTTTTCAACCACATAATTCAAAAACTATATTACAATTCACTTAAAATTTGAATTTAATTTAAACCAAACACTCTCTTGATATATTGTCCATTCAATCAATATCTATAGTGTGAGAGTAATATCTACTTACTTTCCCACCATCAATGACAGTGACTCCTATTACTATTGTCATAATTTTAGCCACTTTCTTTTCTCTTCTCTTCTCTTCCTTTTCTTTTTAATTTTCATTAAAAACTATTTGTTCTTATTTATTTCATCTCAATACAAATACTTCACATACTCTGATTTTTTTATGTCTAGTTTGATCTAAACCGTCCATTCAGGCACCATTTGAAAAGAATAAAGTTTAACTTATAAATAAATTAAAATGTGTGATGAATAAATGAGTAATGATTGTAGTTTCATTGAAATATGTGGTTAAAAATGAGGTTCGACCAATTTATAAATTTACTAAAACTAAAGTTGTACAAAAAATTAGAATTCAAATTCTAAAAAATAAAAGTTGGAGATTTAAATGTACGTCGTTAACAATATACTTTCTAATAATCATTCTCATCTTCTCTAATTATCTTAATCACCTTAATATGAAATTTCAAGACAATCGAAACTCTCTCTTGAAAATTAAAATATTAGAAATTTAAAGAATCAGATAAAAGTTGAAGATTTGAAATTTTAAACATATGATATTAAATACACATCTTAATAATTATATTTTAGAATTATTATACATATAAATATAATATGAAATTTCAAAAAATGATTTTGTGAGTGTATCATGTCATGCATGTGAAGGATACATACACATGGCAGCCACTCCTTTAGTCATGATCCCTTCGTTAATGCTATGTGCCAGTGGCAGCTTACAATTGTGTTTTACACAGTGAGTCCCCAATATAAAAATGAAAAAGGATCTCCATGGTCTCATTGGAGTGCTAAAAATTGGGTTTATTAACTTAAGGCTGGCTAAACTTGGGGCGGATTTTAACTGAAAGCCCTAGTCTTGTGACATTCCCCTTTGCTCTGTTTTTGTAGGATTGAACCCTCTTCAAGAAATATCTCAACTCAGGTTAGCTTGTTCAGGCTTACTTTTTAGTAATCTGCTCCTGACCTGATCTTTTTACGGATTTTCTTGTGAAGAGACTAAAGATTTAACGAATCTTGTATATTTTTTTGTGTTTTGCATGAAATAGAGCAGTTTTTTAATGTGGGTTTCTTGTATATTCAAGAAAATAAGCTTTGATGTTTTGGACAATGTTTGAGGTCCTTTATATGGAGATGGGTCGCCGATAAAAAGGGGATCTCGTATGAAATTGAAAGAACTTCTTTCAAATTTGCAGTTTTATGGAACTTGTAAAATTAGGCTAACATAAACAAGCATGTTAAAACTGTATTTTAGCAGTATCAGTTCTGTTTACTGCTCATAAAGTGTCATCGATTTGGTGGATTATATTTATAATTTTGATCGTGCTTAGAAATGCTTATCTTTAATGAATAATTTGTCGAACATACAGATCCCTCTTCTGTTGCTTTTTCTGATGGTTTACCAGTTATGTGAGTGTGTTATGCTTGCCAAAGAAGGGCTATATTTGTGTTTCCAAGGAGATGAAATTTTAGTTTCTACTCAACAATTTTGACTCCATACTTTGGATTTGCAAAATGAATCTTGTCGTCAAACATTTTTGAAATCTTAATTCTGTGGCTAAACTTCTATTTCATCTATCAACCTTGCAACCAATTTATTAAAATGGTAAGTTTGCATGGTCGCTTCCAGATAAATGTGCCGTTATATGATTAATCTGTTGTGTCTTTGTATGTAGAAGAGCCTATCTGTTCACTAATTTTTTAGCAGAACAAATGCCGAGTGAACTAAATGGACTTCAATATTTTCTGAACTTCACGAATCCTTTTCTGTTTAGGCAATATGCAAGGAGGAATTCGATCGATCTTCTCACACGGCCGTGTACTTAAGAATGCTGTTATACAACATGTGCGCTTGGTGAATCCTGCAGCGCGGCCTTTTCTGTTTGCTCGTCACGAGTCAGTTCAAGCTGCTCGTATTGAAGAGCATGGTTTTGAAAGCACCAAAATATCTGACGTTTTGAAAACCAAGGGAAAAAGTGCTGATGGATCCTGGCTTTGGTGTGCAACAGATGACACTGTTTATGATGCTGTGAAGTCGGTATGTACCATTGACCATCGATTTCAATAGATGCTCTCGTTTAAGTTTGCCTAAATTCTTTTTTTCTTTTATTACAAGATTTGATTCATTGGCTTGTAAATGTGACTAGCATCCGATACGATGATCCTTAAATTATCAACTGCAGATGACACAGCACAATGTTGGAGCATTGGTTGTTGTTAAACCTGGGGAGGAAAGGTCAATTGCTGGAATTATTACAGAAAGAGGTAAAGTTTGAATTCTTGGGTTCAAATTGAGAATCGTAAGATCATGTAATGCCCTTGTGCGTCTACTATTAAACCGTTGATCACACCAAGTTGCTTCTTATTAAGACTAGAAATTTTGTACGATATATGCCTAAAATCCCTCTAAAGAGCTGGAAATATGCTAATGCTCCTTGTTCAGCAACCTATATTCTTGTAAATATTTGTTGTGATCATTTCTCAGTTGTATACATATTTTAAGAACGAGAAATTTGGAGATCTGCAGAAGAAACTATAGATGTTAGAGTGGAAGGTTTCTCATACCCATAGAGTCTATAAATTTGTCTGTGATGCTTGCGGGGCCATTTCCAGATATACTTACGAGTTACAGCTCTTGAGCATTTCCACTGTTTCCAAGAATTTTGATTACGATTTTTTTTTTTTTTTTTCACATTAGTTTGAATCTGGAAATGACAAATTGATAGTTGACTGAACCTTCCCTATTTGAGTTATCTAGATTTAGAATTAACTCCATATTTACAGCTTCTATGGATTAAGCTGAAAAAAAGGTCCTATTTTTAACTTACCTCGGAACTCAACATTGGAGGATGCATGTTTGGTCTATGCAAGTGTGTTACATCCACTATTTTGTTTTGCCAAATATTTTTCCAGATTACCTTAGGAAAATCATCGTACAAGGAAGATCATCGAAGTCGACAAAGGTCGGGGACATTATGACAGAAGAGGTATACTTCCCTACTAGTTTCTGCAAGAAAATTTCTGAACTGTAGTACCTTCACCACCTTATTAATGTTCTCATTCTTTAATTCGCACGTCAACCGTAAAAAATTGAGATTCTGAACTCTGTAATTTCTTAACTGTAGTAGTTTTACCACCTTATTAATGTTCTCATTCTTTAATTCGCACGTGGACTGTAAAAAATTGAGATTCTGAACTCTGTGTGGTGGGCTATTGTAGAACAAGCTTATCACAGTAACACCAGATACCAAAGTTTTGAAGGCAATGCAACTGATGACAGGTAGACCTACTCCTTATGCAGAAAAATAGTGAATCAAATTATAGCAATTGTAATTGATTATTGATGATAAGGGAAAATAGAATGTAATTTCCGACTCCGATTTGCAGATAACCGTATTAGGCACATTCCGGTGATTAATGACAGCGGAATGATTGGCATGGTGTCCATTGGAGACGTGGTTCGTGCTGTGGTGAGCGAGCATAGGGAGGAGTTGAACCGCTTGAATGCCTATATACAGGGAGGATACTGAGTGATGATGATGATGATGATAAATAAACAGATTGAGCTGTTTGGAAACCCGAGTTTTGTAAATTTTCTGTTATGTTGTTATGCTTGAGAAGACGAAGCTTGTCAGCTGAAATAATAAGCACTCTGAACAATGCTCGTTAATGTTTATTCAAGACATAATTGATAATTTAAAGGTATTCATGTTCTAGTAGCTTAGCTTTAGGTCAGGGGCTTCAACCTTTCCTAACTTTGACGGTAAAGCCATTTTTAGCTAGTCTAATTGAGATTACTTAATCTAACATTCTTTGTTTTTGCTAAATTCACTATAATACATGGGGATGGCAAAAAAATCTTGTTTAATTCGATGCCCGAGGGCCCTGGTCTCGAATGAGCTGAGGATTATCCGTCTAACTAGGTAAACGAAAGGGATGGAGTAAGGGTCATTGTACTGAAGCAGGTACGGGGCACGAGAAACATAGTCTCGTCTTGTTACTCATTTCGTTTAAGGTTAATTTCAAATTTAAATTTTTTATTTTTAATACATAAAAAAATTAAATATGACGATAAATGTAGCAGTGGGCTTACCTTCCCATACCACTTTAACTGGACAAGAGGACAGAACGAGGTGATAAAAATACACAAATGAGACAAAAGTGGAAATGACTGACTTGTTCCATATCCATGTATTATCAACCGTAATAATATAAATATTTATTAAAAATTTAGTTATATTTTCAAACTTTAGGCGTAATAGCAATCACAATTTCAAATCTTTTAATTTATTGCAATTTTTTACCTTAATCATTCATTTTTTGCACTCACGGTCACAAATATTTCAATTGTGTGTGATCGAAGGACATATTCCGTTCATATGATTTTCAGTTGATCTAAAAAATAATAATTTTGATCATATTTTAACAAATTTTTAAAGGACAAAATGATAAATGTACATTCCTCATGCAAAATAATTAAAAAAATTATAAAACAAAACGAAACAAAAAATATCTCTACAGCCTCTGCAGTCAGCCCGCAGTTCCGAAACATATTTTACGACTGCACAAGGGGATAAACATAGAAAAGAGAGAAAAAACCTCAGGTCCCTCACACATATACTTACTGTGCGTGAAAAATGGATAGTGGTGATAGGTCTGAGAAGAAGGGGTGATGGGAGTGGTGGCAGGCGGTCGTGCGTGGAAGAAAATTATATTTTCTTTTTCTTTTTTTGTTTTGGCAATTTTTAATTATTGTAAAATATGGTCAAAATATTTTTTTTTGAGTCAACTGATTGTCGTATGTCCTTCAATTGCATATAATTGAAAATTTTGGGATAGTATTGGGCCATATTTTAATTTGAGTTAAAGTCAAACAATCAATATCAATCACATCTTTTCAACTATACATTTTAAAAACTTCTATCACATTTCACTTAAAATCTGATTTTAATTTACACCAAACACTCTCTATGTAAACAAAAGATAAAATAAAAGCTGCAAAAATTTAAAACTGTTTCCACCAAATAAAAAAAAAATAAAGTTTCCCTCTCTCATTTTGACGATTTGTCCACATGTAAACTCATTATGTATAAAGAATATTATTCTCGTTTGAACTCAAGTTTTTCTACATGTACACCACCGTTTACCACTTCGTTTTATAGAATTTATACTTGCAAAAATCTTACGCCATATCCCAAAAAACACAGTTAATCCATCCCCTAAAATCCTGCTACGTATTCATCTGTAAGTTATGAATAATTTGTACATAATAGAGTTGTATAATAATTGGATTTTGCTACATAATATTATGTGGGGGAAATGATTGGATGAAAAAGTTGACTGTGTTTTAAATTGATAAATGATAAAATGATATGTGATATTATATAACTTTTTATATAATTCTTGATGTACATGTAGCAAACACGAGATGGGATGTTAAAAAAAGAGTGAATTTCATTTATTATTATTATTATTATTATTTAATCAAAAATTTCTTAATACAATAAACTATTATATAAATCAATTATGTGCATTTGGCCGACAATGAGTCTCTTTCAAGAACCCATTCTTTCACTTTCACATCCCTCTTCTTAGTATACTGAATTCGCAGGATTCTATACCATTTCACCCGTACTCCAAATTCTAGAGTTTTCTATTGGAAAATTGCCACCCATTATTTTTGTCATTGTCATTTGAAAATCCCCGTATATACTTTTGACCTTCCCTGTAAAACTCCTCGGCTACCTCTCTGAGCTGTTCATACTTGTTGAAACTTTGCCTAGTAATATAAATTTAGCCTCGTTTTAACTTTGTAATTATGTACTCACATGGGCACGATCATTCATGGGCATATTTGTTTTGATTTTAGTTTACTGATTTGTTGTTTTTTTTTAAAATTTTTTTTTCTACATTATTCTTGTGCGAACTGTGTAGAGTAGTGGGCGTGGAGCATGGAAGCATCAATTGGGTTGATAAACATTGCTGAGCATGCTTCTCTAAGCAAAGAAGTGCTCTGGCTGTCTTCTGTTTTTGCTGGTATTATCATGTGCAAAACTGTGAGTATGCATTCTTTTTTTGTTATTTGTAAGGAAATTATTAATTAAATATATTTAATTGATTTAGTTTTAACCTAGAAAATATTATACTTTGTCCATTTTTTTATTAGTGTGTAGATGTGAGTGAGGGGATAGATGAGAGAGGAGGAGGAACGGAATTACCTGAAAAATGAAAATCATCCCAACCTGAAGAAAATATTTTCAAGGAAAATACAATCATTTGACCAAAAGTGGGAAAATATTTTTCGTGGAAAAAAATTATCTATCAAATAACACAAAATTAGGAAATTAGGTGGAAAAATACATTTTCCGTGGAAAATAGTGGCAGTCAAACGCACCCAAGTTATTTTGCCAGTTAATTTTTGCCATATGTATTTTTCATGTGCAACCATTCTCTGCCCTGGCAAAAATCACACATGAAATGCAAAAGAAGATTGTTTCTCGTCTTGTCCCCATAAAGTTTTGAATAGAAAAATGAATTTCATGGGATAATTTGGTGCAACTGAAGAGGTAGAATGATTTTTGATGTTATCTGTTAAGGTCAAAAAATTTGTGGCACTCAATGTTAGCTGTGCATTGAACCCTCTCTGTTAGTTGTGAGTTTCAGTTGAAGAGAGTGAGGAGATTGTGGTAGGTTTATTTGGGAAAGATTATTCCCGCAGGCATTGGCTAAGGCTGTGAAGCCGTAATTTTGAAAAAAAAATTCAACCATTATGCCCGCTAAGATCACCTTCTGCCCTTCCTTGTTCCAACTGAGAAAATGAGCAGCAGATCAAAGGGAAATATACACCAGAAAAAGATATATGCCGACAGCTCTTGTATAGAAAGATTGGCCCCGAATTTGGGCCTAACAAGGGTAAGATTCACTGAATCCAGAAAGCAACTACTAGCCTACGTCGGGCTTCTTGCTTTGCAAGCAGATGACTGAACCTCTGATCCGAGGGAGCACTTGGAAGGATTTAAAAGTGTCATGTTGCTATATGACTATTCTAATGCCATCACATGTATGATATTATTGACCATACTAAAAAGCCTATCAAACACGGTTTTTCCAACTACTCCCCAATCCATGAGTAGAATTGAAGATTTTAGCAACCATTTCCTCAAAACACTTCGCCAGTGCTAGCAATATTGACAGACATTTGTGTAGCTAATGCCAGGGAAGAAGAAAGGAAGCCCCTACATGATTACATCTGATGATTCAACAAATAGGCTTTGCATGTCCTAGACTTCAACTTGAAATTGCTGTCAGACACCTTGACCAATGTATTAAGGCGAGGGTGGTTTTTCATCTTGCTGATCAAATCACCACCTACTGTAAGCATGTGACAGAGTCACTATCTCGAGCAGAGAAGTAAGTAGAAGAGACACAGAGAGTAAAAGTAAGAACGGGGCAAAACTTTTATAGGATCAGAGCAATAGAAACGAGGAGCACTTCGAAGCATAGTTGTGAGAAGGTACTTAAAACATTTGTGCGAGATAACAAAGATGTGCCCTTACAGAACAGAGACATCTTTGCTTAGAAGCCTATGGATATGCCGGGATTGACCTCACTTTGACATCCCATCACTTCTATGATGACCCATAGAAAAGGCCTATCAAATAGAAGAAAAGGGTTATATGGCTAGAAAGGTCAATGATACTGGAGCAAAAAGTTGATGCACTATTGGGAGCCTCTCATAAATTTGAGGCCATGTATCATAATTGGCTTGGTCCTTGTGCCAAAGGCTTGAAGAACATAGAGAATGTGTATGGACTTTGTTGATTTGGGGGTTGAATGCTTAAAAATGCGACAGTCACACGAGGACATGCTATAGCTTTCAACATAATGAGGAGGTATAGAATGGTGTTGAACCCTCAGACGGGGCAAGTCACATCCACTCATTGCGGGGTGGCAAGGATCATCTCGTGTTGGGGTTGGTAAAGGAATCCTAAAGGGGTAAAAAATTGCCCTAACTCGTGGCTGAGGGATATGCAAATTTGGTTCCCACATATTATCCTTTTATGTAAGTTTTTATAAATATTTTCACCCTTCTATTTAGGGGTGTCCAAAAGTCCCGAACCAAACTGAACCGAACCGAACCAAACCGAATCGAGTGGTTCTTCATAAGTTAAATACCCGAACGGGTACTCGAATCGAGAACCGATGGGTTT
>CAIGRL010035464.1:0-14523 GCA_903798325.1 Fraxinus xanthoxyloides
ATGTTGTTGAGTCCATATATGTAATTAGAATAATAAAATTTTAGAATGTTAGCATTCATCAATCACAGTAATATAAAGTGACAACGGTTGTTTCTATGGTCGTTTTAAACGATTCATAGTCGTTTAAACGACTGTGCATTCGTTTAAAGCGTCTATAATGAATCTATAGCTAAAAATTATATGAGATTCTGTTTTTCAAAACTACTTGAAATCGAAAAATACGTTCAAACACTTAAATGAACACAAATGATAATGAGTATATGATGAATAAATAAAAAACACTAGATTAAAAAATAATTAAAAGTAAAAATAATATCTACCAATATAGAATGTAGAAATATAAAGGTTTCTTCTTTCATAAGCTTCTTTATACTTCGAGTAGAAGAACAAAGAAGTAGAAGATTATAGATAAATTAAAGAAGAATGAGAAGAAATTTGAAATTTTGGGAAGAACAAATGAAACTAACTGTTATAATTTTGATTTGAAAAATGGGTATGATGGTCACTATGTAATAAAGATATTTGAGATATTTCAACAATATTTAAAGGAATAATATGGACATTTTAATCTAAAAAGGGCCTCTGTTTGGGAGGCATTATTTGAGGAAAAGAATGAAAATTTGATCCGTTATTTTCCAAATGTCGAATCTCATCAAGACACATAAAGGTCAACAATTGCTGCTCCTCTCCTGTGCAACGGTTATATTTATTTTAAAATTTGACAAATAATGCCTCCCAAATAGAGGTAAGTTAGGTCTAAATTTTTTTTTAAGAGTTTAACTAAGCCATTTAAAAAAATACCCAAAAAAAAAAAAAAAATTGAAAACCGCCACTTAAAAGAACCTCTCTTACTTTGACCTGTAGTGTCTTGTCAGAAATTGCGTTCGAGTGACAAATGACAACACCCAAAACGACAAGAGAGGCTGTGAACTCTTACGTTTTCATCATCACCTATCCGACCTGGATGAATACTGTACTGTAAATATCTTCATTCTCTCTCCTCCCAACTATCCCTAGACTTTCATACTGTAATTAAACGTTCCTCCGCTCACATGATGGAGTCCCAAAGGCAAAGCATAGCAGATGAAGATGGCAGCAGTCCTTTGCTAAGGCCCGATAATGATATTGAAACTGAAGGTGGTGATGGCGATAGCCATGGCAGTTCTGCCACCATTGTTGTTGTACTCAGCACCCTTGTCGCGGTTTTAGGTTCCTATGTTTTTGGTTGTGCTGTAAGTTTCACAAACACTAATTTTGAGTGCCAATTAACTTTTTTTGTAGTTAGTGACCAAGTTCTAGTAAATGTTAAATATTCAGATTGGATTTTCATCGCCAGCCCAGTATGGAATTCTGGATGATCTTGGTTTATCCTTGGCACAGGTAATTTTTATACTTGCCTACATGGTCTTAAAGATGTTCGAATTTTCGACTTACTAGAAAAATTCAGAATCCTTGTGTTTCTTTACGTTGGTTAATGATATCATCTTTAATCGGGATGGGATTTTATCCCTTAACATACTGTGCAAGTTTCTGGCTCATTTAATCCAAATGCCCACTTGGGCTTTATGCGAATTGCTCATTCGAGCTTAGAAAGTTAACCTTGTTAAGATATGTAGATTACTGATTTCATCCTTAATCAACATGTAACTTATTTCTTGACGATCTTCTTATACTGATTGACATACTATTGGATTATGAAATAGCTAAAATTAATCTACATTAATTGTTTATGGAAAAGATATCTAGTTCTCTTGTACTAAGAGACAGATCAAATCGGCATTCGTTAATAGGTCTGTGTCTTGTCAGAGGATCTCTTTGGAAAGAATTAAATAAGAAGAAAAATGTAGTGAAGAACTATTAAAGAAATTAGAGTACATGGCTAGTGCTTGCAAAATACAAATGATTGACACTCCTGCGGTGTCTTCCTTATTACACTCCACATGACAGTGTTTACTATAAGAGAGAGGGCTTGTGTACTCTTTTGGTTTTTTGGGTGCGTTGCAAATGCGGAGTATTGTACACCCTGAATCTGTATATTATATATAAGGAGGGGTGGCCTTCATGGAGGAAGTGATCCCCTCCATGGTGTCTAAAGTTTCTCTTGTAAGTATCCATTCAGTTGCACAATGTGGCGGTCATGATTAGCGGGAGGAGATAGTGGGCTTCCTCCGATACCATGCATTCTTGTTGGTCATTCCTGACCCAATGAGAGATCTTGTCTGGCGTGTGGTGAGCTAGGGCCGGAGGATGAAGAGATCAGTCCCCTGGCCTTTCCTGAAAATGACCGATCGACTGAGGTGGGACCTTATGATATGTCTGCCAGGTAGGATACATGTGAAGTTTGCGTAAGTCACTTATCTTGGAGGAGAATACTGAGTTTTCTTTCTCCACTTGTCGAATTTCTTGTGGGTTTTTTGTGCCATGGATTGTGCACTTGTCAGTTTTTCTTTGATTTCCATTTTGGAGCTCCCAATGCCTAGAAAATGATGATTAAAAGACTTGCTCAAAATTTGATCCGTTACATGGAGGCGTCTCTTATCCATTAGATCTCCACAATTTGTTATATCTCCATTCTGCTCCTGAACATAAATTTCTTCCTATATGAAGATTTTCTTTGTGCAAGATGTTTTCCTCTGAGCGCCCATGATGTAGCACTCCAACGGACTTTCGAACAAAGAAATGAGTCCATTAATAGAGAAGTACCAAAGTGGGCGTATAGTTAGATGCACAATGTCTAGTGACTAACTTAACCAAAGGAATAGAAGTTGGTTTGAAGGAAAACCACGCACTACTAAGATGATAGAACCATCATCAAAACTTGAAGGACACATCTCACAATTAGAACCAACAGGCCCTAACCAAATCCTCGAGCAGCTTTTCATCATTAAAAACCTCCCTATGACAGACCATGTCAGCAATAGCACTCCTAAGTTCCATAGGTTTAACAAACTTTCCACCTAAAGATGAAGGAATAAAATGGCCTAACAACATGGGTTAAACTAGCACTCCACCTAAACATGGAGGAATAAACTAGCTTGACAACACTCAATAATTCTAAACTTAACATTTGTGATGGAACTTAATGTGGGGAACAGAAAACAGAGCTTTCCTTTCGACTGTCGATCAAGTGAACAAGGAAACCAAGAATTTGGGGTACAAAAATTAGCTTGAATTTTACTAAACGTTGCATATTCTAATCTTTTAATCAGAATGTCAGCTAGTTGTCTCACTCTAAATGTGCAATAACATCTGCATCAACATTTAGAAATCCTGAAAAAAACAGGGTTAAACTTCTTAGTCATCCACTGAATGTAGAGTCCATCAAGTGTGTCACGGTAATTGAGGATAAAAATTCTACAATTGAGGGTGTGAGTTGGATATCAAAAGGACAATGAATTGCACACAAAGTCCAATGCAAGAAAGGACAAGTCATGATCTAGTATTAACATGAGAAGAAAGCGGAAAAGAAACCGAAGCTCATTGCTTGGTTGAACAACAGTAACTGTGGATAAGAAGACTTTGTTAGTTTGATGAACTTGATAAGATGGTCACATGGAAGGGGATCCAATGGTGAGCCTAAGGAACGAGGGAATAAAGAGATGTATCTTGCAGAAAAGGAGCTGAAACAATTAACTTGTAGCTCATAGCACACTAGGTGTTGCAGGGGCTATGTTAGGCAGGTTGGAAACAGAAACTACTAGTCCTAAAGAAGGAAATCTTGATCTTGAAATGATGCCCTCCAACCATTTGATGCAATGCCAAGGAATTCAATCCAACAAACAAAATCCTCTATAGAAAATACTAGCTCATCTTAAGGCCCAACAAGCCACAGGAAACATAAACGCATAATTTGCGAAGAGACAGCTATCATACCATAGAGACCTAATAGTCCCAAGACACAGAATAAAATCTCTATTCCTGAAAAATAATTGGCCAGGATGTGTGTCAATAGAATAAAAAAAGAAAAGAAAGGAAAAAAAGTGATTGGCTAGCCGAGTGGCAGAAGGCTGCTCATAGGAGAACAAAATTGAAGCCAGTTTATTCAAGACGTGATTGGAATTCCCTTTGGTAGCATGTTGGAAATTTCATAGTAGGTTCGAGCATGTTTGGGAAGTGTTTATAAACGGGTTAAATTATAAATAGATAGAAATGAGAAGTAGATAAGTGGGTGATACTTGTGTGATCCTCGAAGAGTGCAGATAAAAAATGGCTTGAGTATTTATAAACAGTTTATAGACATGATTCAAACATAGGCAAAGTAATTGAGAAAGAAACATGAAGAGGAATATAGATTTTGTGTAACTATTCTGTTTCCGAACTATGCAGAGAGAGATAGACCTTATTTATAGGGTTTCAAATTACAAAAATAGGAAAGTTAAACTACCATTATCTTCTCAAGGATACCTTCCGTAATTTGCAACAAAATGTTCTGTACAAAGAAAATGAAACTAGATTTAAGCTAAGTAAATGACTTTTTTAGTTGGTGTTGAATAATGGATCAACAATGAATCCTTAAGTTAAAGCTATCTAGCATTCAATACAGTGAGGAAAACATATATGTGAATGAAGTATAGGTTACACAGTTGAATTTCTAATTCTTGTGTTATTGTCTCTTCCTTTGGATTCCACTTTGTAGTACTCATTGTTTGGCTCAATAATGACAATTGGAGCAATGCTTGGTGCAATAACGAGTGGAAAGATAGCAGATTTCTTTGGGAGGAAAGTAGTAAGTTTATTTCTAGAATATTACAGAATTTTAAAGACACAGTTTACATTTCTTGTTCATAATGCTAACTGGTCTTATATTCAGACGATGGGTTTCGCAGAATTGTTTACTATTGGGGGCTGGCTTGCAATTGTCTTTTCAAAGGTACTCTCTTCTTTTGTTTGCTCATGCTTTATCCTTGATGAGTTGACAAAGCTGAACTCTGGATATGTAAGTAGTATAACATATAATGACTAGATTTCTGTCATACAATGTCTTTAAATGACAAAATGTGATAGTTCAAACTATTGATAAATTTAGAAATGGCACCGCCTACATTCATATGAAAAAATTATATTATGTTTTTTTTTTAATTGCTTCTCGTCAAAAGATGTTGCTTCCTGAGTCGTCCTGATGTCATATTACGGAATGCCATTAGTGATTCTGATTTGCACTTGTTTTGCTTGTTCATGGAGGAGAAGATAGGATTCTGTAGAGAATAATAGGATACAGGAGAGTATGCACTTGTGTCACTGAAGGTTTGAGGATGGCATCATCTCTCATATCTACTTCACAATGCCTCGTAGTTTGACCAAAATTTTCTACCAGGCTAATGTAATTTTTCAAAGACATTTTCTACATTAATTTCATAGGTTGCTTTGGACTTGTCCTACATCAATATGAATCAGATTGCCCTATTGAGCTTTACATAGTTCAACAGTCTCTTGCTTATGTGCACCACCATTCTATTTTTTCCACCCTTATTTTAGTAGAATTGCACCAGTTTGTTTATCTATATTTTAGTTATCTGCATGCATGCTGATGTATAGATGAAGAGTCACAATTTTTTCCAAATTCCTCTCATTTTGCTGGTTGATTAATTGTTGCAACAGAGTGCTTGGACGCTTGACACTGGAAGGCTGTTAAAGGGATTTGGAATTGGACTTCTTTCATACGTGGTGCATACAATGTATTTTGCCCTCCAAATTTTCTTACTTACTAGATGATTCATTATATTCTAGATTTTTAATTCCATAGGTACCGGTATATATAGCAGAAATAACACCTAAGAATCTTCGAGGAGCATTTACAGCAGTTAACCAGGTAAAAAAAAAAACTTTATCAAGTTAAGAAAATTCATTTTGGATTTATAGATTCTAAGCCATAACATATGATGCTTTAGTTGATGATTTGTTGTGGCTCCTCTGTAATGTTTCTTGTTGGAAATGTCTTCACCTGGCGTACCTTGGCTTGGATAGGTAATTTTGTTTCCGTTCGTGCGATATTTATTAATGCATGCATAAATCGTTAGAACATTAAGTGGTTGTGTTCGATGTCAATTCAGGAGCTATTCCATGTCTACTACAGCTTGTCGGTTTATTCTTCATTCCAGAGTCGCCTAGATGGTTGGTAAGTTAAGAAATAAATTGTTAAAGATGGTTAAGACAGCAGGGTTCTAGATTATGTTCATCAAGTCTGTTTCAGTTTCCTTAATAAGACAAACACACTTAATTTGGCTTATTATTGGAGAAGTAATCTTAACAAAATAATCTATAATATGCTCAATAGTAATCTATATTCTACAGGCTAAGATGGGTCAGTGGGATGATAGCAAAGCGGCTTTGCAGTGCCTTAGAGGGGATAATGCCGATATTTCTGAAGAAGCGGCTGAAATAAGAGTAACTCTTTGACATAATTTCAGTTCTAGCTTGTACCGAAGTTTCTCATTATATTCTTCTTATCACGAGTATTGTTAATTTACAGGAATATACACAATCTCTTGGACAACTCTCGGACTCCAGAATGATAGACTTATTTCAAAGGAAATATGCTCACTCCCTTACAGTAAGGTTTCTACATAGGTTCTATCTTGGGAAACATTTTCAAATTTATGACTCAATAATAGCATAGAATAAGTTTAAAATTATTCAGGTTGGTGTTGGGCTGATGGTGCTGCAACAATTTGGAGGAGTCAATGCAATAGCGTACTATGCAAGTTCTATATTTTCATCGGCTGGTAAGCTAGTTCTTAGTACTAATGATTCCAATAGAAAAAAAATGAAACATGTATACTAAAAAGTAACAATGGGTTGGTAACAGGTTTTTCAAGTAGGGCCGGAACAACAGCTATGGTTTTCATTCAGGTTATTTGGTTCTCGGTCGATTGATAGATTCTGCTGATCACATTTCTAAAATTGTTGCTTTCTGCAGGTTCCAATGACTCTTTTGGGAGTCCTCTTAATGGATAAATCTGGAAGACGTCTGCTGCTATTGGTAAATAACACGCTTCGTCGTTAAGTCTGGGTAGTCCTACATCACTCAGCTTGGGTGTTCTGCTACTGCAGGTTTCAGCAGCAGGAACTTGCTTGGGTTGCTTTCTTATCGGACTATCATTTTTATTACAGGTTCTGCTTACATAAATCTGATTTTATCTTAAAATTTGTGAATATTTCTGAATGATTTAGCGTGCCAAGTGCAGGACCTTCAAATTTGGAAATCGAGTCCCTTGCTGGCACTCGGTGGTGTACTGGTAATGAATCTTTTTTATCTTGCAAAATGGATATACAAAGTAGAAATGGCAAATCTCAGAAGGATAGACTGCTTGGTCATGTATATTTTTTTAACTTCACCGAAAAAGTAAAAATAAAATTTCCCCATTTTATTAGACAACATGGAGCCTAATCATAATGTACTTTTATTCCCCATATTTTTTCTTGGGGCTATATTGGGTACTCCAATAGGGTCGCCCAAATATTCCTTTTGTTTAAAGAATTTTAAGTGGCCGGTCGTTTAAAGTGTGAGAGTCAGGGGATCACTTTGTACCCTTCTTCATTATGACAAACTTACAGTAACAATGCGATCGTAGCTCACACATCAATGGTGTACTACTACGTATGTGAACTTCATTTCTTTTATATTATAATTACTTTCATTAGTAGGGATTAGGGCTTAAACCGTAACACATTTCACCACCACCAAACCTCCCCCACAGACGCACACAACAGACTCAACAAAAATGTATTAGTCTTGTAGATTAATCTCTTCTTTACTTTCCATCAGGTCTTTACAGGATCTTTCTCATTGGGCATGGGAGGAATTCCTTGGGTTATAATGTCAGAGGTGTGAACTTCATCTCATCTCAGAAACTGAATATTCGAAACTGATTATAACAAGTACACTGCCCTTAAAAAGGTGTTATTGTTTCAGATATTTCCTATAAACGTGAAAGGTTTAGCTGGAAGCCTTGTAACAGTGGTCAACTGGTTTGGTACTTGGATTATTTCATATTCATTTAACTTTGTAATGCAGTGGAGCTCTGAAGGTGATATATCTCGTTCTGTTATTACTTTTCCATTACTTAACACAGGCTTCCTTAATATCTCAGGAAAATTCGGGACGAATTAAGTTGATTCTCTTTTATGTTATTTCAGGCACCTTTTTCGTCTTTTCAGCGGTATGTGGTTTTACTATCATATTCGTCGCAAAGTTGGTGCCGGAAACAAAGGGACGTACGTTGGAAGAAATACAAATGAGGACAGAAAAATAATGTTATATTTATACTAATGAGGTTTTAAGTGAATATAGCTTGACATGTATTTGGTTAGTAGCTTCTTAGTATAGTTGAATAATATTACATTAGATTGGAGTTGTCTCGTGTCTCTCTCTCTCGAATTTTACTCCTTTCGAAGATCTGTCATGAGTGTATCATCTTCCTCGCGATCCTTGGGGCAACTTCAATGATATGTTTCAAGTCTTACGCTTAAATTTTTACATGAATCAATTGCATTGAATTTGATTCTAAGATGCGTTTGTCTTCCTTGTACATCAGCTTTATGTGTGATCATTTAACTTGTGTGACCTATTTCATTGCCCTAGTTGAATGAAATCCATCTTTCTCTTTGACAATATATGTAATGTATTTATAGCGTGTTTGGTAAAGCAAATCGGCAGCTAAAATTGTGCATTGTACTATCCAATTTCGTCTATATTGCGTGCTAAACATGTCATAATTAGTGTCTTGCTACATCGTTTAGTAGTTTGTATTGCGAATTTTGTGACTTGAAGTGATGCTCTTAAGCCATTTAATGTGATCTATGAGACGAGATAGTGTAACATGGTATCGAGCACACAAATGAATTTGACTTAACGTGCACCCCATCTATTCCGATCATTTATTACATTACTTGCATTCATTTGTATTGGCTTTACCTGCTGTCCGTATAGTCTTTGTAAGTAGATGACTGACCGAAAACTTGCTCTTTTGATGGGAGCCTCGTATTCTTGCCCAAATTTTGAAATGAAGACTTGAAAACAATGCTAGACTCAGTTTTGAGACCCTCTATAGACAATGAATTGGAAACTTGATGTGTAATTAGATATTTGCTGGGATAAATTAAAACTTGCCGAAAGTGGTGTGACTAAGGGGGTTTAGATGGAAAGAGTAGATGCAATCGGAAGCACTCTTGAAAATGAAATCAGAGGTTGATTCACTTGCTACTTTCAGATTTCCTCCCAAATTGAGTAGTGTGTGAGAAGGGATTTTGAGCACTAAGGCTACTAAAGACGCAGTAGATAAAAATTCAGGATGAAAGCAATGGAATTAATTACCTCGAAAGAATGCTCAAAAGGAATAGTAATAATCGAGCTAAGGCTGATTTTGATCGACAAGGTAACACACAGCTTATCAAGAAACAAATTTAGATAATTGCGTACATATTGCAGCTAAGAAACGTTCAGGCTCTCTTATCTATGTGCAAAATGCATCCTCCTATAATTTAGAAAATTTCAAGAGGAAGAAAAGTACCATTTACACCTGGGTAGATTACTGAAGCAATATTTCACCAATAAAGAACTGCATTGCTCTATCTAGATCTTCTACAACATTACAGAGCAGATATGCAGAAGAAACAAAGCATATCAATGTCAACAAGTCATGAACGCCATACGGCTGTATCTCAAGGGTTTCCATGCTCCCGTTGAGAGTATATACATTAGATGAACGAAAAGGATGAACAGAGCTTCAGTAAATTAGTGGTTTCATCAAGCTAAATTTTCAGAGTAAATCATTTTTTGGATGTCTTGAAACCACCAAATCCCATCATAACTGCAACATCAGGATCCATCTCAGGTTCCTCCTCGGCAGCCTTCTCTTTCTGATTGACAAAAATAGACAACAATTACCACTAGAAATCACAATTTGAAGAAAACACTAAAGGAACACAGAATCCTAGCGGGGACAACAACAAATTATATTTTAGATTCTAAAATAATTAATGGGCAAACTTCAGCATTTCCTCGTGATATGCATTTGTATGACCACGAATAACATTCTAATATATTTCCCTGCAGTACTAACCTTCTTCTCTTTCTTTTTCTCTCGACGTTGACGTTTTCTTTCCTCCTCTTCTTGCTGTTGTTTCAAGATCCGCTCGTCAAAATCTACAATAGAAATGAAAAAGAGCATGAATAGATTCTCTGATTACTCCAGAAATAGCCCATGTAAAAACATTTACCAAGCCCAGATGGAGTGGTTATACATCATAATACATTTAAACAGTCAAAAAGCAGAGTGGCGAGGATCTCTGCAATCATCATTACATAATCACAGAGAAAATAGCATTACCTCACTTGTAGATGAGACTATATTGGAAATACTGAAATTTTTGAAGAATTATTCCTTTTTATTTCCAGAGCTGTGCACTTCTCAAGGGCCGCTCATCCCAAAGTAAGCCTAATGTTGAGTTTTCCTAAATGGTAGGCTTTTCCAGTATTTGCTGGAAAATTTTACTTTCTTCATCCAAACAAATCCTAGTCAAGCTGAGTTTTTTATTTGTTTCGACATTCAGACGATTTAGTCTAGTTTCCTTTCATCTCGTATATGACATATCATGATAATTCTTTACAGAATAATTATGGTAGGTAGTTTTAACTTTCCTACTTTTGGTTATATGTAAACCAATGAATATCTTTGTTTTGTAATTAAAAACATGGAAAAATAACACAAATTTTCTAGTCCTCTCCATATTTCTAGTCCTTGGGTTTCTTGTTCTTTGTACAGGATATATTATGATAATTTTAAAGGAGAAATTACAGCAGGTTAATTCAAACTTTCTTCTTTTTGGTTATTAGTGACCCTATAAATCGAATATTTCTGTGTGTAATTAGAAAGAAGGAATAATTATACAAATTTTTTATTCTTCTCCTTATCTTTCTCAATTACTTTTAATCTATAATGTTTATTCTCAACCAAGAAAATAATGGCCACGCAAAAATTTATATAATGGAGACAGAAGAGGGAAAATGCAGCATTTACTGTACTCTTATCCTAATACAAGTGTAATTTGGATTAAATCAAACGAACGAGAGACTCTTTTTGGGATGGAGTATTAGTTCACCTCACTTTCAAAGTCTCACCTTGCTCAGTAAAGCCTCCAGTATCTTTCCGCTTCTTGAGATTTTCAAACCGCTGCTGGACCTGCACGAGGGAAATAACTGTTCAACATAAACCCATTAAAAGAGTTCTGAGCCAAAAAAACTTTCTATTCTGAATGTTTTGGAACTGCACGTATTATGCATAATACAGATAACATGCAACTTTCCAATCCATACAAGCATAGAAACAACACAGCAATATCTCCAAGCCGGAGACATTGGACATCCATGCTAAAACACTCAAGTTTTGACATTTCTTCAACCATATCCAGTATGAAAACTTTAACTGAGCACGGAGGTTAGAGAACTCTCTTAGTTTTCTTCTGGATGGCTCAACATCGAGAAGTGTCCGCCCTTGCTCAATTTGGGTGTTGACATACTATGTCATGGATGGGGTAAATTGTCTTATTACAAAATTAGACTATAATTGAACTACTAGTTGAAGTTGTGCTGCAAAACGTTCACTTAATTAAACGTATTACTCTGGAAATGTGATTTCAAACCTCAACAAAACTTTATGCCACCTATATATATTTTTTCTACATTTGTAAGTACCTGTATTACAATAGCAAAAAGAACTTATCCATGCACTCACCTGTAATGCATATTTTTGTCTACATTTTGTATACCACAATATCAATAGCAAAAAGAACTTATCCATGTACTAGTGTGTAACCCAAAAATTATATGAAACACACACCAGCGTGCACTCTTAATATTTCGAATGTTCTGATAGCGTGTCAATTTTTCCCTATTACTGTCGTGTGATACCTATGTAGAGTCTGTAATCGTGCTTCCGTACGGAAATTTTACAGCCACACAATATTGCTTAAACTCATCAAACAATAAACATTTTCTACTTGGAAATGTTAACTCAAGTCCCCATCAGATGGTTTCAGCCACACAAATAAATTACCCCACTGAGTCTCGAAAGAACTGAACCACAATAAGACGGTCAGTATATACCCAAAGACGGGTTTATAATGCTTAAATGAATATTCTATGCATTGATTACCACATGAGAAATTCATGTTATTTGTTTCGATCTATATGATCGAAGAAAAGAGACAGACAAATTTTTAGACTCAATCACTACCCTCTTCCCTGAAATGACGGCGTCACTGATATTCAATTGTCCTTGATTTAATTTACATTTTTAGTAAAAAGAGCTTAAGCATATTACAAGAAGCAAATCTACAAGTAGAGAATAATCAGGTGCTGATAGGCACTGCTAGTTTCCAGCGATCGACGGAAAATAACACATGGACAGAGGATTTGTAAACAAAAAAAAAAAGAAAAGCTGGATTGCTACCCTAATCCTCCATCTATTTTGCTTTTTCTTTATGTGTGGGTGGGTGGGGATAAAGAAAGATGTTCTGTCAGTGTTAACATATAGATGCCACTACACAATAGAAATGGTTCTGTGCTTCACTCACCACTTGATCAATTGACATAAAATCTTTGATTCATTTCTCATTTAAAAGCATAGCATTTCTATCTATTGCCAGAGATGTCAAGCTTTGATATTTAGCAATAAAACAGATGTAATTTTACGGGCCTACCTGCTCCAATGTTGACCTTTCAGATCGCATAGACATGCCCAAAGCTCGTTGATCTGAGAAAAAGAATCAAAAAACCAGTCACATAAATGACCTCAAATAAACTACATTTGACAAATAAACAGTATTAAATAGCCACATATGACATACGCTTCTTTCCATTTATATGGTCTAAGTAGTTTGCAGAATCTTTTACTACACATTCACAAACTGAGCAGTAGTATCCAGCCTGCAGAAATAATGATTGAGATCTGGTCAGATGCAGCAATGAAGTTATAGAAATTCACAGAGAATGAATATTATAACTCTATAACTCTTCTGTTTCAAATAAGCAATAGTTACCACTCCATTTTAAGCAGGTTTTGTTCAAAATGAGGATTGTAACAGGACAGAAATGTATGCTTTTCAGTTACTTATTAAGGGGTTAATAAGGTTTTCTATCTTAATCATTGCACCTTCTATTTTACATGGAAAGATGGATATGAGCTTTAGATATTTATAGATGCTAGATGAGAGCTGAAAAGGTAAAATGGAGTGATTTTGTTGGACTTCAAGTCTGGAGATCTTCATCAGAACTTTGTTGGGGGAGGATTGCTCTCTTGATCATGTATTTGCAGTACAATTCAAAATTAAGTAAATTGACGATCAACTGGTCAGATCACAAATTTAACCAAGTCACAAGTGAACATGACTCCAGTGGCCAAGTCAAAAGTGAATATTACTCCAGTGCCTTCACCTCAAACGAATACTCTCTCCCTATGACGCATGGACACTCCTTGGTGTCCAACACTTAAGGGACACCGACACTCTTCAAACAGACAAGCACAATAATTAAAAAGGGCATACCACCTCATGTGTCCAACGTGTGTTGGAGATTGTCCAACACGTGTTAGAGTCCAATACATGTTAGACACTTGGATCCATATGAAAGATACTCTTTTGACTATACAGGTTTCAAAATTTAGTTCCAGACACTTGTCAATGTTTCTCAAACCTGCCTAGAGCACTCATCAGGTAATTAAATATGTGTCTCAAGTTTTCAAGCTTTCTAGTGCAAGGAAATAAATATTCAAAAGTACTATCATCTCTAAAATCTTTACAGTTAATGTATACTTGATGGGTTGTTTACTTGTTTAAGACACCTGGAAAAGAAAGAAGATTTTATCTCATTTGATCTGCATAAGCTAAGCTCCAAATGAAAGGCATAATTGCTTGTTGTCTTACAATCTCCCAAATAATAAAAACTACCCAAATAATGAAATTGATAATGTTATATTGTTACAAGTGTATATAAAGATGCGGTCAAAAGTAAAAGATTAAAGAGGTTCATTTTTAAGTCATAATATCTACATATGGACCCTTTTTTCTTTCATTTATTGGCAGGGAGAATCTGATCATGGGAAGAAGACAGCGGAAACCACCACAAGCAAGGAAAACTCAATTCTTCCTGTCTGACTAATACTTACCAACAAAATCATCAATGTATATGTACAAGTTGGGATGGAATACAGGATCTAAAAATCCATAAAGAACACCAATGTGCTCTTCATTCTCCAGAGGGAATTCTCACGGAATACTGAGTGACTTCTTATAGAATTAAAAACTAACCACTTTCTGAAATCAATAAACACTTATTAGGTGATCCTAATCTTGAGAAAATAGATTATTATTATGTCCAAATTGGGACAAAACTCAATGTGAACCTAATACCTAAACTTTTTAGCCAACAATAGTATGAAGATTATAAGGATACAGTTAGGGCATACCTGCTGACTTAAAGGCGCAATTGGAGTAACAACCTGCAAAAATGATTTTAAAAAAAAAAAA
>CAIGRL010035474.1:0-10676 GCA_903798325.1 Fraxinus xanthoxyloides
GATGCAATACAATTTGATTTACTTGATTTTGGTGAAAGAATGAATGAAGATATCCAATTGTTTATGCAATTGCAAAAGATCTATTAATACATTTGTTTAGTATTATAGTTTCGGAATCTGCTTTTATGCAAGTAAACGAACTTTGTCCGATGTTAGAAGCCGACTCAAAGAAGACATTTTGAAAATACTAATGTGCGTAAAGAGATGTCAAGACACTTATTTTTGAATTCGAAATAAGTATACTGAAATTATGTTTAGTTAGGTAAATAATATGTAATTTTGTCATATAATCGAACGTTCTTATTTTCTTAATAATATTTTTATTTTTATAAAAAAATTACACGTAACAAGTTGTTATTTACAATTTTAATTTCACTTACTCAAAAATTAAGTTGTCAATCCCAAGCCCGAATAAAATGAGGGTTTTCAAAATAATTTTTTTTAAAAAAAATTCATATCTCATTTTAAATCTCAATTTAATTTATTTTTTATACATTTTACTTCTACAACTTTATACATTTCATATTACTATTAGTATAATTTAATTATTCAAATCTCATATCAATTCTCTATATTCAATTTTATAAAAACAAATATTGTTGCATCAATAAAAGCGAGCCTCCAAAAACAAGGAATCATTACCAGAAGGAACTTGAGGAAATGTCAAAATGAATTCTTTGTTTTCAGATGCTTTATTTTTTTTAAAAAAAAATATACACATTAAAAATTATTCGTGTACAATTTTAAATTCGGATAAATATTGTAGAAGGGTAAAAAAAAAAAAAAGGGAAAAAAACCACAAGCTGAGCAAATAGACAAGCATGAGCTTGGCTCAATGGTCTCGATCCTTGCTCTATTCGGGTCAGGACAATGCGGGACGGGTCGGGAGAATTTTACCATCCCTAAGTTACATTCTTGAAGAGAAATGAGACTTAGATCATCCCACTAGATATAATTATCGAAAGAAAAAAATATAAAATTGAACTCTAATTTTGTCTCTAGCTTACCAAACCCTACCATTTATGCAATTTTCACCAATAGCATAATTTCATGGATTATGAACTGCCAAACTATGGGATTCATATAAACTAACAAACGCGATGTTATGATCCAATTGCTCCATAATTTGTGTTTTTCCATAAGTTGGTTTTGACAAAAAAGAAAAAAAAGAAAAAAAAAAAAGAAATATATAAAAATTAAGAATCAAGTATGTATAACCGAGTAGTAAATATTGTTATATGACATAATTTTATCTGTCATCAATTTAAAATATTGTTGTATGACATACCTGCACCTGCCTATATATATATGCTTTATATTGGCTTCTGGTAGACTTCACGCCTTTGTAAAATCGGTGTCAGAGTGACCCCTTAAATCAGTTCAATTCTTTTTTGGCAGCCAAACTTCCAACAATCACAAAATTAAGGCAAACCATATTTGGATTTGCTTAAAATAAAATTTAATTGTTGTGTTTCTAAGCAAACTCTAAAGATTAACTACCCACAACCAACTGACAAAAACTTCTCAACTCTCAAGATTAAATGCACTACTTATTTGCACTCTATATATAGAGTCAATGAGTGCATTACACCAAACTTTCCGTAAAACTCACCTTTAAAACTGGCTTGCTCCCACTAAACAAGTCGACCTTGGGGGTGACTGAAGCTGGAGAAGCAGGGCACATGCTAGCTAGATTGCTTGGAGTACATATTTGATCTGAGAATTCAGCGTGTGCCCGGCCTCTCCATCTTCAGCCCACTCCTATGGTAATGGAATACATGTCATTTTGATCAAGCCATTGATAAAGTTGATGTTGGGAGGTCTCAAGGGGCGAAACTTTTTCTCACAACCTCCCCCTCAGACATCAAGCTTTGGGTGGGAGCAAACTCTCATCTCCCGTGGACTATTGGGCCGAGACTTGTTGATAACCGAGCTCTAATACCAGTGTTGTGTGGTCTTGGACCTTCACAACCCCAAAAACTAGCTCAAAAGGTGAGACTTTCCCTCATACTTATAAACTGGCTAGCCCCTTTCACAGCCAATACGGAATAACCTCAACAGTTGAGCACGTAATTGCAGGCACTGTGCTAATTACTTGTACTCTTTATCTTGATATGAATACTCTAAAGTTCTATTAGTATTTCTGATCATGGTTCTTGTAATATTACAAAAGATAAAATGATTTTTGTGCCAAATCAATTACAGATAATTGTCTCATAAATTGTTCATCAAGAACCTTCTTAAGTGATTCTGCATTTCGATTCACCATTGGGAAAACTGTGCCGTGATTAGATTTTGGACCGTATAAGAAGTTCAGGACAAAGCATTTGCTTCTGTTTCTACACGAACGAGGTTAGCGTAGATGCCATCAAGATGGGAAGCCATTAACTCGTTGTGGTTTCCATATTCTGCCACTTCGCCGTCTTTCAAAACAGCGATGTAATCAGCTTCTCTAATGGTTGAAAGACGATGAGCCACCACGATGGTGGTGGAGTGCTTGGACAGCTTCTTGAACGCGTTTTGAACATGCTTCTCCGATTCCAAGTCGAGTGCACTGCTAGCTTCATCGAGTAATAGAATTTTTGATTTCTTTAGTATAGCCCTTGCTATTGCAATCCTCTGCTTCTGCCCACCTGATAATTGTACCCCACTCTCACCTACCTGTACCAAAATGACAACAATACAATTACATTGTCAGTGAAAACGATGTTCAAATCTTGTCTACTATACCACGCAATCCTGTCAAAAACTGCGTACCACATGCACTTGATATTTACAGAGCCTAAAGCATAGGTTAGCTAGAAGTGAATTTAATCGTTACCTCTGTTTCATAGCCTTGAGGAAGGCTACAGATGAACTCATGAACATAAGCTTCTTTTGCAGCTGTTTCAATCTCAACCCATGAAGCATTAGGATTCCCGAATGCAATGTTCTCTCTTATGCTCCCAGCAAATAGTGCCGGCTCTTGACCCACTAAAGCTGTTTGCTTTCTCAACCATTTCAAATTTAGCTCCCTCAAATCCACCCCTGCCAATAGTACCTTCCCCCTAATTGGATCATAAAACCTCTGTATCATCCATATCACGGTTGATTTTCCCGATCCACTCCCCCCTACAAAAGCCACCATTGTTCCGCCTTTTATTTTGATATTAAAATCCCTTAACACAATTACTTCTGGTCTAGATGGGTATGCAAATGTCACCATCTTGAAGTTGACATCAAATGGCTTCGAGCTTCCAATCTTCCTACCTTTCTGGCTATGATTTCCTATTAAAGGCTTACGATTAAGGATATTGAGAACAGATGGTATTGCAGTTGACGCCATGGAAGTATCTGGTGCTAGGCCAGCAAGTTGTCCAACAGAGAACGAGCTAAGGACAAGTATCAAGAAAATCTTATATACCTCTCCAAAGTCTGTATACCCTTGTTTTACAAGGTAAGCCCCAAAATAAAGAGTTAGGGTGTAGGCTCCATACATGGCACCTTGAGAAATGCCAAGAGCTAATCCAAGAATTTGGGATCTTTTGACGGACAACCTCTTAGGCTCAGATAAAGCTCGATCGAAAGATTGAACTAAGCGTTCCTGTGTTCCAAATGTGGTCACCGTTCTTACATTTGACACTGCACCTGCAGCAATATTACTAGCCCTGGCATATGCACCGTTATCTAATTTTGGCCCAATGTTGATGATTAGGTTGAAATAACTCGCGCCCAGTGTGAATGGAGTGAGAGCAGTAGCCAACAAAGCTAATCTCCACTCAAGAAGAAAAGATGCGCCAAGGCCAACAGCTGCTGCACTCAAGCCCATCAGCAGGACGGAAAAACGATCACCAAGAACTGACCGGAAACTGACACAATCTATTGACAGCCTAGACACGAGTACCCCCATCGAATTCTCACTAAAATCAAACCACCCGGGTTCTTGTCTTAATATAGCTCGAAACAGAAGATCCCTTACTCGTCTAGTGAGCCCTGTACCTGCCCAACCGCAGAAGCCTTGCTGGAGTGTCATGGAGACTATACAACCAAATCCTAGTCCAACCAGTGTCAAGCAAAGGTATCCAACTTCCTTTTTCAACTTTTGCAAGTTGGAAAAAAAGTAGACCTTAAGTGCTTGGCCGAGCACTAGGGGAAAGATGGAGAGAATTGCACCTGCATGCAAACCCAAGAGAAGCCCCACTAACAGCATGATAAGTTCTGGTCTCTGCAGGTTCCAAACATCTTTAAGTCGATACTTTCTCAACTCCGGTTTCTCTTCTTCTTTCTCCAGTACTTGGTTTTCTTGCCTCGATTTCAGGTAGTTGGATCTTGATATCTCATGTACATCCTTTGTCCTTGATATATCGTACATAGATTTCTCATAATGAGTAAAATCCAAATTGTTCGGCAGTACTTCATTTTCCTTCACCACGGGTTGTGCTTCTGAAGCCATCTTGACAAAATTAAAATAGGATCCGGCTTTTTCCATCAGCTGCTGATGGTTACCTATCTCAACAACAAAACCATGGTTGAGCACAACAATTGTGTCAGCATTGCGGACAGTAGCCAGCCTGTGAGCAATTATAATGGTGGTTCTGCCTACAGATATCTTGTCAATGGCCTTTTGAACCACACTTTCGGACTCTGGATCTAAGGCACTTGTGGCCTCATCTAAGAGAAGAATTGTAGGGTCTTTTATCATAGCTCGAGCAAGTGCAATACGTTGTTTTTGACCACCGGAAACTTGTGTTCCACGATCCCCAACCTGCAAGTGGAAATTTGAAGATATAACCAAATTTACTCTCATACGCATGTGCCAAAAATTATTCTCAAGTCTAACTGAGAAAATATCCAATTATCAACCTCAGTATCGTAGCCTCGTGGAAGGCCAGAGATGAAATTGTGAGCATTAGCCGCGATGCAAGCTTCAATAGCCTCTTTCTGGGTGGCATGCTCCTTCCCCATCATCACATTTTCTAGTATGGTTGTTGCAAAAAGGGCCGGTTCCTGACTGACTATACTTATCTGATCTCTAAGCCATTTAACTTGCAATGTCCTTAAATCATGACCGTCCAAGGAGATGTAACCTGCCAAAACGACACATTTGTTAGTAATAACTCATAATCAGGTAGTTTTAGTGTTTCATAATACTAAAGTTCATGAATATACCCTGGATTGGATCGTAGAACCTCTCTATAAGAGCAAAAATTGTTGACTTGCCACCCCCACTGCCACCAACCAATGCTAATGTCTTTGAAGCTGGGATCACTAAGTTAAGAGATTGGAGAATCGAGACAGTTGGACGAGAGGGATAAGCAAAATAAACGTCTTTGAACTCAATTTTCCCCCGCGTACTAGATGGCTTCCTTCCCTCAGGACTATAAGGATCAATTTGTGGAATCCTGTCAATAATTTCAAACAATCTGCTAGCTGCTACAGTTCCTTGCGCAAACTGTGCGAAGTATGATAGTGACAGTGCCAACCCCCTGCAGAAATTAGAGATGTTAGTCAGACAATTATTACCTCATGAGGCAATTAACGTGAGGTGAAAATGAAGCTCCTTGCTTACAAACAGATTTATACCTGCCGCCAACATTGACACCAAAGAAACATGCGATGGCAGCACCTCCCGAGAGTTCTCCCCTTGCAATTAAAATCGAGCCATACCAGAAAGCCAATGCCCATGTTGAATAAGTAACCAAATAAATTATCCCCATTCCTGCACCTTTGGCAAACCCAATTTTTGCCCCCAATGGCACTGATCTCTCGAGCAAATCGGCATACTTTGCAGTCAAATTATCCTCAGCCACAAAGGAAAATACAGTTCGGATAGAACTTAAGGCTTGCTCTGCAATGCTACCAGCTTTCCTGTAAGAGTTCTTCAGAAAAGAAACGGAAAAAGTTCAGTGATACACGGATAACAAAGATTCGGGAGTCTCAGATTATTTAGGCGTTGTTATCCCATACTCGATTCATCTAACCTCTTCTTTTGCAGTTAGGCCGCCATAGATACCCTTATAAGCAATACCACAGAACATCGTCAATGGGGTGACAGCAAAAACTGCCAGAGACACCTTCCAGGATCTCAAGAAACCGACCGTGTAACCACAGATGAAGGTGAATATGTGATGAACAAAATGTGCTATCTGTATTATAACAAAATTTTCAGATTACTATGTAATAATGACTCAGAAAAATTCATGCACGAGTTCTCCATCACACAGAAATAAATGAAAATATCAGTTTGACCAACCTTCTCCCCCATCACTTCCTGGATTTGTGCGACATCACTTGAGATTCCATGCATGATATCACTGGTACTAATCTCAGTGTCGAAAAATCCTATATCCTGTCGAAGAACTGCTCTCAGATACGCTGTTCTTATTCTATGAGCCGATCTTTCCCCAACCATTCTCCAGCAAGTAATCTCTGCCATTAGAAAGAAAAAAAAAAAATATTGTCGTCAATAAACTTCATTTCAAAATTGGAGAAAAGTTTGAGATTTTCCAAAAGGGAAAAAAGGAAACGAAAGTGGTCCATTACCCAAGTAAGCTCCCACCACTACCAGTGCTGTCAATCCGGTCATAAGCAAGCATATCTGTATTACATTAAACATCTCAGAATTCCATCATTTATTTCTCACATGACGCCTTGACCGTAAGTAAATTAACCAATAATTTTGAAATCCTGCATTTTTAGGATTACATATTCTTTGGATCAGCTACATATAGGAAAAGTTGATACCTTTTCCACTTCTTTCATCATCCGATGTTTCTCATTGTTTTGTCCTCGGGCAAGTTCGTTAACAAAATCGCCAAAAAGATAGGAATACCAAGGAAGAGATCCCCCATTGATAAATGCTCCCAAGCAACCCAATAACACAAGAACTAAATCGAACTTGGTCGAGTACTTGAATAAGCCAAATAGCCCGACTGACCGAGGTGCCACCACATCATCTTCGTCGTCATCCTCTTCACCAAATGCTGACTCCGGACTAAAGTCACCATATCCATCATCCACTTTATGTAAATAATTAGAGGACTGCCTATATGTGCCAATATTTTGGTCGTGATTCTGTTGACTATTATCAATATATCTATGGTGTGACATTTCATGGTAATTTGACATCCCTCCATGATCATCAACTTGCTCTTCAATATAAGCATGCGATACAGAAAACCATTTCGGGTCAAGATACTGCTGGCAGTCTCTATGACGACTGTTGTCATCATAATCAATCATACTAAGCTCGTCTTTTTCAGCCGAAGTACCAGGATTTCCAGCATTCCCTTCATTGATACTTGCCATGATTGGAACTTCGGTAGATTTGGCTGCATGTTCACCAAAAGTGTTACTCTCAAAAATTGAATTTTCATTATCTCTGGCAACATAACTCTGTATCTCAAGCCTACCCAAAGGGACCGGATGATACCCGGAGTGAGAATAATCATAGTATGGATTAGTAAAGCTTTCGAAACCACCATAAGTACGCGAAAGATAATAATCATTAGCTGATCTCCTGAAAATTCTGCTACTGATACTAGCTGGAGTAGCAGCACTGGCTGTAAAAGGACTGAGTGCAGACCCAAGGTTACGGTTTTCTTGCCATCCGGTTGGTTCAAACTGCCAAGAGAGCTCTCCTTGCCACGACCTGTCATAATCAGAGGCAAAAGGGGTGGATGGAGTGGGGTTCCGCCTTCTACGAGGAGTCTGATAATAAGAGAACTGGTAAGAGCTGGAGCTTGAAAATGAGGTAAACTGGTGCTCAGACTTAGCAGGAGTTGGATAGCATGGCCAGTGAGACGACGAATTCTCAATCTCAAATGAATGTTGATCCATGAGTTCGCTGCTTCAATTCCCTGAGAGCGAGAGAGAGAGAGAGAGCACTAGCAGAAATTATCTACTATCTGTCCTGTAAAACAATGTAAGGAATCAAAAGACGAGGGATATTCACGTGCTTTCGACAGTTCAGATGCTCTAACACAGCATCAAAACTGAGTTTTTACCTCCGGTCTTTGCGTTCATCAATTAGCTAGCTTACTGTTTTTATCTTGTATGAATATTGGATTGTTTAAATTTGGACACAAGTTAAAAGATCAATTAACTAATGTCACGTCGTAGGACAAATTCGTGTTCTTTTTCTAAGTATTTCATCTCTGACTCTTGACCTGAACTTCCATGTAAGAATATTAAATGAAGAACAACTTAATATAGCAAATATTGACAGGCCGGCTGTCCATTTACAAAGAGTTAGCCGGCCCACTGGCAAAGTTTCTTCCTTTTTCAAAACAATTCAAAGACATTAGCAGTGCTCTGTGGCTGATCATTTGTTCATAAGTCGTCTTCTCCTCTAAAAACAAATTAAGATTCAATAAGTCCATTCAAACATATGCAAAAAATAAGTCACTTATTTACATTAATTAAAGCATGTTTAGCATCCCTCTTTCTGTAGCTTCCATATGGCAGTCGGACAATATGTTTCCATAAAACTTTATGTTTTTATTCGTTACTTCTTTTTAAATTTTAATTATTTCATCTTAAAAGTTGTACCATTCTACTTCGTTTTCTCTGAATGTAATCTTCTGAATGGAAAATTTGTGCACGGTCAAATGTACAAAAAGGGAAGAGGTTAACCGAACTAGCAAAGCTTATATTGTAAATAGATAGAAATGAGTAGTAGCCAAATGCATAGTACTCGTGGATCCCATGAAATGAATGGATCAAAAATAATTTGAATATTAAAATATAAACTTTAGAATTGATGTTATGTCCTTCTGCACGCACTATTGCTTACACAGCTTAAGGCATGTTTAATAGACATCAGACAAAAAATTGTTAAAAGAAGATATATGTATCATTGAAGGTGTAAAATGAGTCAAGTTGGATGACTCGTGTCATTTAAGATGTAAAACGAGTCATTTGGGCACAATCTCCATGTTTCGAAAGGCTGGCCTTGGCCGCAAACGAGGCAAATAATCCACATAAGCCCGTCTGCGGTCCAACACTTGGAGTGCCAGGTCAAATAAGGGCTCACATTTACATCGAATTATTCATATTTCAAAAGTAAACCCAACGCATCACTGTCTTGGTACATATAAGAACATAAAAAGTACTACTGAAAATGCACATGAGAGATTTCAAAATCCAAACAGACATGTTAGGCAAATTGTTGTCAAACGACATCTCGAGCAATGATGTAAGATCAATGTTTATTCAATTTGCATCGACCAGATGACTGAAGTAATACATCGACACCACAATTGTTTAAACCAATCCTATAGCCTATTTGAGCCCTTTTTAGTAGCCTAATTGCCCGACTCATAACCTTTGGATGGCTCTTTGGTTGACAACCTATTTATGTGCTACATATTGGGCCCTATTAAATTAACCGTAAAGTTCATCTAAAACACTTATATGTGCTGCTCATTACTGTTGCCTACACCCGTGTGTGAAATTGGTTTTATTAGCTTTCCTTTGGCTAAGAGAAAATGACTGCTTCCGTTCCTATCTTCTGGCTTCTTGCTTTCTGGTTCAGTGCCTTGTTTTTATCTCTTTTCTTAGCCTTTGTGGCTGATCTTGAGGCTACAATGAAACTTCACACTTTTCCCTTTGTGGGAAATCCGAGAGCAACTTATTTTTGGGTGGATTGGTTCATAGGTTTTTGGAATTAAACTTGGTGGTGTTGATTATATATTTGTCGTTACTGAGCTCGGTTCTTTGGTAATTGAAGATTTTCCTCTAACATTTGGTATCAAAGCGACGATTGGTAGTGTTTTTCAGGCAAAGACAGATCCAAAACAAATAGAAAAAAGTTGTCCAGTTTTTTGCAAAAGAACCGGACTTGCAATTGGGTTTTCCGAACAATCTAGTAGGCCATTGGTGAAACAAAAACCGAAATTGAGACGTGCAGGTGGAGGAGGTTATAGAGGTTCGAGGCGTGGAGTTGACGGCCAGCGGCGGCGGGTGGGGATTCCGGTGAGGCGCGTGTGGGCTCCTCCGACGAAAATGTCTTCAGGCATTTTTATTCTAACACTATTTCTAACGTGTTTGTGGTGTTAGTTTGCTATTTCGGGTGAAACGGTGAAATCAAGACGCTTTTGCCCATGCGCATTCAAGATTCAATTTTGCATTCGAGGGCGAATAGTGGTGGCCCTAAAATGTTAAATCATATTCCTCAAAATTTATGCACTCAAATAGGTCCACTCTAGTAAATTGGTTAATCTTGTTTAATTTCAGAACTAGCGCGTCATCGTGTAGGGGTGACAATAGGATTAGCA
This sequence comes from Fraxinus xanthoxyloides, assembly GCA_903798325.1. Classification (NCBI taxonomy): domain Eukaryota; kingdom Viridiplantae; phylum Streptophyta; class Magnoliopsida; order Lamiales; family Oleaceae; genus Fraxinus; species Fraxinus xanthoxyloides. Next base: position 10,257 of record CAIGRL010035474.1, read on the forward strand.
TTACCATGTGGGATAACCATTGCCTGTGTTAGAAATTATGAATTATTTGCTCTTAGTTGCTACATGATTAAAATTGTTCATTTGATAAATTGCAACTTATTATCTTTTGTGATATATCGTGAGTGAAACTGTTTAATTGACATATCTCTTGTTGCACTGTTAAGTTATTAGAATAGACCTTATCCGTTTGAACATTCCCTTAATCTAAGATCATGAATCTTACGAAACACTGAGAATCTAAAATGGTGTATATTTTTGAACCTAGATCTACTTTGTGTGGCTTAATGTGACCTTGTATTTTTGATTGATTATTAAAAATGACAACACATAATTTTGATTTGGGAACTTTTAAAGGAAAATGTCACTTTTCAATTTGACAACAAGAAAGAGAGGTATTTTAGTTCAACAAAAAGTTTCAAA
>CAIGRL010035506.1:0-11298 GCA_903798325.1 Fraxinus xanthoxyloides
TGTTGTTAAAAATAAGGAAAAATTTTGAATTTGCGTATAATATTATGTTATTGAAAATTGTTCATACACTAAACACGTCTTTTATATTTTATATATTGATGAATATATAACAATTAATTTTAATGACACATTTGATTCTAAAAATTCGTCGAAATATATTATAATTAAAGAGAAGGATGTAATTGAATTCAACTTCCTAAACACACTTTTTACTTGATAACGCTAATTTAAATATAAACAAACTTATTTTGGAAGGGATACTTTTTCATGACACATTCTTGTATTTAAAATATATGAATTTGATTGAATAGACTATTCAGACTTCAGCAGTTTTCCTAACTAGAACGACCTACCCTCTCTAAGACAAATAAAATCAATTGGCTGAACATCATCGATGTTTTCAGCATTATTGATTTAAAATATCAATTTAAATGACATTAAATGATAAATTCATTTAAATGTAATGATTTATTTAATTGAATTTATCAAGTGCGATTACTTATACTTGTGCTCTGGCACTACTGGTACTAAATACCCTCTCTATCTCATTTATAAAACTGATTTTGTTTATCACACGAATTAAGAAATTTTATTTATAATGTTATTGAATAAGTAATTTTTGCTAAAAACTTTCCTAATTTACCATTATTTAATTATCAACAACTTGTAGTAAATTGATTATAAATGGGCAAATTAAATAAGGGTATATTAGTAAATAAATAAAATAAAACATTCTAGATAAAGAAATAAGACTATGTAATTAAAATAAGAAAATAATGAAAGTCAATTTATGTAAATGGGATGGATGAAATAGCATTATTAATATTTCAAACTCAATTCAATTGGTAAGTTTTAATAGTGTAAAATTCGTGGAGGAAAGGTCCTACGTCCCTCTCATTTACTAACCTCTGAAATCAATAAACTTAGGTAGGAGATAACGTAAAATCCCACAGTCAAGTTAATGTAAGTAGACCTAAAAAGCCTTTCCTCAATTATTATGATTGGCTTTTGTGAAGGACAAAAAAAAGTTGATATTATTTTGCGTTGGGAGAAAATTCAGCTGAACGCGGCTGTGAAAACGAAAAAAAAGATTAAAAAAATGTTAAAAAAAAATACGAACTAAATGTGGTTCCACAAACTACGACAATTATGAGAGAGTGATAGACTTTCATTAACCTACTAAAAGAGCACAACGAATATCATTTTCACCTTATCAACATCTCCCTCAAAAACTAGAACAATCAACAAGGGCCACAAATTTGTGCATGTCATCTTTCTAATTTTCTCTCTAATCACAAGCTCTCTCTCTCTCCCTCTCTCTCTCTCTCTACCAAAATTTCTTGCGCGAGTCTTCTTGTCTCAATTTGTGCATCATGTATACACAAGGATTTTGCTGTGTGTACATTAAAGATTGACATCTCGGATGATAGCCCCCTTACAAGAGGGGGAGTCCACGCAGAATAAAATAATAGCAGACCCCCTTTTTTATGAGGGGATGTCATACGGGGTGCCAATACTCATATGTACACATAACAAAACTCTATACACAATTTGCCAATAAATCTAATCGCAGAAGAAGTCCTAATTTTAATTCCATATTTGTCGCTTCCTCCAAATTGAGCTCTTATTTGATGATCATTATTGAGAAAAATGATGTTATGAATAATGATTTTTTTGAAAAATGTTTAATTAAAAAGGAAAAACTTTTGAGTTTATATACAAAATATTTTATTATATAAATCTACGGTTGAAAATGAGTGTGAGAATTAAAGAGTTGTTTTAGAGGGAGACAAACTGGGGCTGAATTATGCCATGACTATTTATAACAATGGTCCATCAACTTTGTACCAATTATTTGTTTGAGTCAATCCTAACACTTTGAGTCCATTGAATCTCTATAAGAGATGCTTCGACGAGGAAGAGAACGGCTTAGATTCGAATACAATTCCTTGTTGGGAATTGGTAATTCTAAACTTGGTTTGATCAATTATTTGAGAGGGTCCTGATTGTCGAACATGAGATTCTCTTCGACTAAATATGTTTTACTTTACTTTATAAATAAATTAACATAGTATATTTATTTTTTCAAATTAATTTTAGATGAATGAAAAATTAAGATCAAAAGATGTCACTTTAAAGTCACAATAAGTTGAAGAAAAAATTGATGAAAAATAGGTAACTGCCTTAATGCCCTAAAAAATATAAAAGTTAGGACATTCTAATTCAGAAATCTCAAACAAAATCAAATTGAACTAAACTTAACTGAATTGAGTCATTTGAGTGTCATTTTCTTCTCCTGAAATTCTATTTTTCTCAAAATAAATTTTTTTTTTTCAATTTATATTTCGTAGAATCTATAAATATTATATACTTATAAATCCCATATTTCTTGAAAAATAAAAATGGAAACGAAACGGAGACACGGTGGTAGTCCTTTTTGTTTTTCCTAGCCGTGGACTTTTTTAGGTTGTAATTATTAATGTGGCTATGAAACAAGAATTTGAGCACCTGGATGCATGCACGAATGCCCTACTTCTCAATATATACTTTTTAATTTAATGGAACTTTTGACTTTCAAATTCTTTTTGTCAAACAATGAGATTCTTCTTTTTTGTTTGTCGTTTAATGAATATTATTATTTTGAGAGATATGTGTTGGGACCAATTTCCCTTGTAGGATACTATTTTATTATTTTTTGATCGGCGGATGAAATTTCTTTTAGGGTCGATTTGATAGTCCAAGATTTTTCATGAAAAATAGAAAATATTTTTCAACTTTGCATTTTGCCTTATTTGATGTAAAACTTTTTTCATGGAATTACTTTTCTTGATTTGCTTTACACGTTTGCAATTTCCTTGAATTTGTGGAAAATCAACTCCCACCAATTTGGTGAGATATGGTTTTTCAGAAAACTTTTTTTTGCAATGGAAAGAAATTATATCCACGATTGTAAAAAAAAATCTTTAATGAACAATTTCTATATATATAAAAAAAAAAAAGCCAAATGAACACCAAAAGATCCAAAATTTAAATATTTTCCACGTAAAAAATTATACCAATCAAATACAATTAATTACAATTCTCGGTAAAATATTTTCTAGACAATTCAATTCTCTGTAAAACAATTTCTTTCCACACAAATTCCATATTTACAACCAAACAGAACCTAAGAAAAATAAAAGTAACAGTGAGATTTCACAAGCCTTCCAACTTTTAACTAAATTGCACTCACAATCCCTAGATTTTTTTATTTTTATTTTTTTAAATCCTTGTAGTAACTTTATCTCCACTCTTTATTTCATCGAACTTTTATTCTCAACCTTCTATTAATTAACGATGATCTCAACCTTCTATTAATTAACGATGACTATCCGATGACATTTCCGTCCAGTTCCTCCGTTAGATTTGTCATGTGCATTGCAAAAGTTTATGTAACCACCACATTATGCCCTTAAAATCGGATTGTAAGGACGGTGCACGATTGATTACATTTAGAGTTGATACATTCGGAAGGGGTATTCACAATCACTACAGAGATTCATGTCAGAGACCAAAACTTTTGAAACCATCTTATCTCTCAAGAATGTGCATTTCACCACGAACCAGTTTTCGAGATTTCCATTTCCAGTAATCTTTTTGTTCATTTTCTCGCTTGAATAGTGTTTAAATAGAGCGAATATGTAGATAATTTGGAATTAACCGAGTCATATTCACTGACTGAAGAGTGGATTATATAGAGTTCTGGGTAATACACGAAAAAAACACAGTTATAAATGAATTTTCTAAGCTTAGCCAACAAATTTCCGCTAAGTTAAGATAAAAAAAACAGAAGATAAGTTACTTTTTGCTTTTCAACATTCAAATCTTTCCAGTGAAAAATTGTTAATTATTATAAGTAACTCTCAAGTCTGTCTTCGTTATCACCCAAATAAGCAACTTTGCTACCTAAAATAATTTACTTATTATGTCGTTCAAATGGTAGGAAGAATGTGCAAGGAACGAGAGGTTTCATGATCATACCAATACACAAATGTATTTGAAACAACATTTGCTGGAATAAAGGTTGAACAATTTACAAGAAAAAAATTTCGTACTTGAAACTATAAGATTTGATGTCTTTAGCTTCGACATACTGAAAGAAAATATATACATACAGCAACTTTTAATCTACACAATCCATGAGTTTTTTTCGTCTAACATAGAAACAAGTCGATGGTGTTCCCATGTCATGACTATTCCTCGTACTCGATAAAATCCAACTAAAATGGTACAGGAACCCAAATTACAAGACAACGTGTTACCAACACCGCCATAGCTCTATCATTGCGTCCTATTCCCGAGGGAGTGATCGGGTTTAAAATGCATGGCGATACTCGCGAAACCCGAAGGACTATTCGTTCTTTGTTGTAAGTTGAAAGTTACATCTTTGTGGGTTCAACCCTAAAGTGTGGATCATTGGGTTGAGTACAAAGTATGTTTCAGACCTTGGACAGTAACTTATTTTTAGTATAACTGATAAAGTAGGAAGAGTTGCTCCCCCTTGTCTGATAGGGATTAAAGCCCTAAGTCCTTACAAGAGTAACAATAAGCATAACGAAATCACAAAACAAGCAAACACCCATATTTACGGTGGTTCACATTCAATATACCCCATGTAACATCAGGCCGATTTGCAGTCAAGAGGATAAGCATAAAATATGATTAGGCCCCGTCCGACAAATAGTACAAGCTAGGTTTCATTCACATGATAAAGATCTCAAAATGCTCACACGACAAATATCGGGATCTCATAATAAATTTGAGTGCTTAATGAGGTTTTTACAGATAATAAAAAGAAGCGAAAAGCTTTAAAAATAATCAAGCATGGAAGATTCGACCTCGGAGGAGGTAAATGTAAAATACTAGTTGGACAGATATTCCTTTAGCAAGCACAAACAGAGCCAAGTAAAACTTACGCCGCCGCCTTTACCTCTAGCAATGATTTCGGACGCTTGAACTTCGCCTTTTGATTCCTTAGTTACGATACACCCCTGAACGACTGCCTGCAATGTGCATCCAATTCTATATTGAAGTGTCACCACAATTTAATATACAGGAAAGTGCAAGTATAGATTGGCATAAAAAGCTAAAGCTATATGATGTAACTTGCATACAAGGAGATCATCACTTGATAATTACCTACTAATTGCATAAAACATGGAGGAAACTCCATTGCCAAAGTGAAAAATACGGCATTATCGAATTTTACGTGTAAACAATTCGGTAAGAATTTGTTATTCACCAGAGCCAAAACCATGGTGGGATTTCCCTCCGTCTGATGTCCTCTCGTGCAACTCCCTCAGTTTAGCAATGCTTGCATCACCAGGTATGCAATTATCTCCAGTCAGAGGCCCTGGTGCAGATTTTGGCTCGTAAGTTGTTGACCAAGATTCTCCGTTCGATCTAGCTAAGGCCATTATAATATCTGCCTGATATAGACCATAAAACTCGTCTAAGTTTGTGGAGCGATTGCAATTATTGTAATGGCTCAAAACTCAACAAACTGAACACGAAATTGGACAGTACAATTAGATAAGATTTAACCAAGTTTTCTTCCATAAATGAAGATATTCCTTAGTTCCAGCTTCAAAAATAAGCGCTAAAAAAGAGGTATGCTTCGGAATCATGCTTTCATACACGTATGAATGATTCTGGATATTTCACAGCAAGAAAATTACTCAACAACCAATCCAGCATCAGAATTATACTCCTAGATTCTAGAGCACTAAGACAAAAAAGTGATCCTTAAAACTCAGACCTATCCTACAATTAGGAACTTCTTACTCTCGCTCTTCAGAAATCTTGTTGTCTCTCGCGAAAACAGTCAAATATTGCCAAAATCGCTGATCTCCACTACTGCACACATCTCACCATTATTGAAGCTTATTGGCTTTTCAACAAGTAACCCCTAACATGTGCTCAGGATAATCCATGGAAAACCAACTTCATGAAAAAATTGACACCATAGCCATCATCACAACATAAAAACAAATGATCAATACCCTTCCAAACCATTTTTACATATTACACAACCATAAACTACAGAGAGAGAAAGAGGCATATTTTCTTTTTAACCAATTCACAAGAAATAATTTTCACCTTAACAAAAAGGACTCGAACATGAAAAAGATGGGGTGGACTGGCAAATCAACAAGAGCAGAGAAGAATGACTTGCAAGGAAAAAAGAAACACCTTTTGGCACGTCAAGAAGGTTTAAAACAAACATTCACAATGGTAATTTTAAAAATCTTACCATCCTCAAGTTGCAATTGTAATTGAAAATTCCAATTTGTTTTTCCATTATCTAAGGGTGAACCAAAAAAATTTATAGGATATTTTTAAGAAAAGAAAATTTGTATAATCGTCAAAATAACGAAAAGAGCAAAAACTAATCCAATCTTACTACTAAAACAACTATCTCTAGCACCTACATTTGTAAATGGAAAAATCCCGTAAATATGGACTTCCAAATGTTTCCAGGGAATGACTCACCAAACTTTTTAGATCTTGACTATTTGTTACAAACCATACTTGCTCCTAACAACCCTATGCCGCTACAGCACAAGGAAAATTTATAAGAGAATCTCCAAAGACATTTTCCTAATTAGTCACATTAGATCTTAAGTTCAGTGACCATAATCAGAGGGTGGTTCTCTTGGCTTCCAGCGACCATTATGAGAGGCTTTCGTAGGCATGCTCCTCCATAGCTCCAGTACACTTCCTGTCCAAGATCAAAGTAGAAACATGCACTCCTTGATACATAAACCCGAAAAGGCTTCCTTGATTCAACCTCCACTTCTAGGTAATAATATAAGTAACTTCCAAAGTTAGCATAAAAAGCATAATACTTGTAAGCTTAGCTAAAATTAAGCTTGATGATAAAGATGCTATGACATTGGATCACGGCTGGTTTAAAGGATGCATTTTCTCTTTGCATGCTAATCAATTCAAACAAACTTGAGAACATTTCTGTTTAAGATAATAGTACAAAAAGCAATTGAGCAGTCATCTATCAGTCAACTGGTTGCAAAAAATTGCAAAAAGCAGACCTTATTGCGGTGAACTTTGTCGAAAACATGGGCTTGACCACCATAAAATATAGTCATTTGGCAACTGGCTGATTCTATTGTGTGCTGACTGTCATTAAAAAAGACAAATAAAACTCATAAATCATTTAGCCGACTGCACAGATAGCTCAGGTAAGAAAGAAAATTAGAAAAATCATTAGTATCGTGAATTAACCTGGGTGTAGCAGATGTTTCTGGCTCCGAAATGTTAACACCAGACTTTTGTTTATCAGTACGTATGAGCACTCCCAAAGGATATCTCTCAGAAACACATCCAGTTGCATTGATAGAACTCAATATTCCAGATCCTTTCATTCCAGTCCTAGATCCTTCATCAGCAGCCGTTCGAGATATGGCAGAAGGACCAGGATAAGTATCTTTAAACCTATTTGATGGTGTCTGGTACCCAAATGGCACAACTTGACCAGCATGTGGATGATACTGTAATGAAGGCCCAAGATTCATTGGAATAGGTTGATCCCATTTAGAGTTACCGCCACTAGAAGATTGAGATATAAGAGAGGCCGAAATTGGTCTCATCTGATGCATGGTAAAGGAAGTTTCCTCATCATGTCGCCGCCTAGGTCGCTCTCCCCCTGCATGTCGCAGTAGCTGAACTTGAACAGAGAACTCCCGATATCAGAAACTTCCGGGAATGAGATTAAAAAAAATAATAATAATAATAAGACCACAACATCCATTTACCTATTCTAAAATAACAAGCCAAGAAGGAAAATAATTGAGAAGACGTAGAAATAAAAAGAACGAACCTTCATTAAATGTGAGCTCTCGAGTGATTCTGGTCGCACTTGTTTCTCTTTTGATGACACCATAAAAAAGTCAGAGTTACTTCGTTTAGTTCCTATGAATCTATTACTTGTCTCATGTCCTATAAACTCACCTCTTGATTGATAAAAAGGAATTCCGTCCAAATGACTGCCAGCATGTCTTTCTAGCATAGTTGATTGAAAAAAATCAAACTACAAGTTAATCTTCAAGTATCATCTAATAATCACTAATATGCTCAACAGTGTGATAGTTTCAACAATGCGATTCAAGAAATAAAAACACTGGTGCATGTGTATAAGGAGTAGGATTTCTAGAGTAAATCAGTCAAAATTTTCATCAAACAATTATCCGAATAACAAATAAACCACAGAGATATGTTTGCTCATATTTTCACACAGATTAAGAATATGTAATTAATATAGTGGGAACAAATTTTACTTGCACTTTTTCTAATTACCCTTACATTAATAATGGTTTAAATAGGAGTAGTTCATATTTGTTATAACAATGCCCATTAAATATGGGCATATTAGAAAACTAAAAAGCGGCTATACTCTCAACCATGAAATTGGTCAAAAATTTGGGGGAGAGGAAAGCAAACCTATAGAGCAATTTCAATCGAAAGTAATTCGGGATGAACACATACACTTCTATCTCCATCAATGACCTCACACAAAACTAAATTTTGTCAAAAGTCATAGACACCCAATTTATCAAAAGAGTTACAGAATCAAATGAGCTCAGAAAGTAGACATGTACAAGCATAGAGACACACACAAGTGTCAAGTGAGATTTCAACAATATTGAAAATAATCAAAAGTATTTGTGAAATTTGAAATGATATAAAAAAATAAAACTATCCAGTACAACACACATAAAAATGTAAGCACATTTATACAAGTCAGCTGAACAAAAAAAATCAAAATAGCCCATTAAAGAAGTCCAAGTACAGTCATAAAAATAAGAATAAATCTAGCCCATTAAAAATAAGAATAAATCTTGCACATGTCTCGTACACATTAAAATTTTTATTTTCATTCTTTTACTCATTTTCAACCACACATTTTACAATAAAATAATATTTTTTGTAACATAGAACATTTTTTCTTCTTTTTCAACCACACATTTTCCATCAATTTACTATTCCAGAATTCATTGTTCCAAAATAAAGTGGCTCAAACACACCCCTAATACAACATTGTCATGATGTCAAATAGGATATTGTCAATCGTACATGTAGCATGATTCTAAAAATAAATTAGAAGTAAAGAAAGGAAGAATGAAGGTTGCACTTGTGTTATTACCGGAGCCCAGATCGGAAGTGGTCGACATGGGCCCACGGCCACCACAAGAAGAGGCACCAAGGGAGGCAGAAGCAGATGGAGACACCTCCGACGATGTTCGGCCACCGCCGCCAGCTGCCGGAGAAGGATTTCGACCTTTTGTGCCAAGAAAATCATGGAAAGTTGCTGCCAGCTTCTGTTGATTATCACCAGTGGCAGAAACAGTAGCATTTGCATAGTCATTATTACTTTTACTGTGAGCATGAGCCATATATATGTAGATATAATATGTATCTTATACAAGTTATATATATATTTATTTATGCAGAAATAGAACACCATTTAAACCATAACTAAGCTTCAAGAAAACCTCAAAAGAAGAATCTTCACCAAAAAAATTAAAAATATTCAAAGTAAAAGTTCATATCAAGAATCCCAAAAAACTGAAAAACAAAAATCAAGCATGAATCTTTGAAGCTCAAGTGTGTGTATGATTGTATAAGAGAGTAAAAGAGGAAAAGAGTGCACGATTTTTCAGAAAAACAAAACTTACAATCAGAGATCTTTAATAAGAGATGAGAAAGAGAAAGAGAGCATTAAAAAGTAAAAGTTATTTCTGGCTTTTCTCNGAAATAGAACACCATTTAAACCATAACTAAGCTTCAAGAAAACCTCAAAAGAAGAATCTTCACCAAAAAAATTAAAAATATTCAAAGTAAAAGTTCATATCAAGAATCCCAAAAAACTGAAAAACAAAAATCAAGCATGAATCTTTGAAGCTCAAGTGTGTGTATGATTGTATAAGAGAGTAAAAGAGGAAAAGAGTGCACGATTTTTCAGAAAAACAAAACTTACAATCAGAGATCTTTAATAAGAGATGAGAAAGAGAAAGAGAGCATTAAAAAGTAAAAGTTATTTCTGGCTTTTCTCTTACAGACTCACACTTGCACGCATACAGATACAAGGGTGTGTGTGTGTGTTTCTCTAGTAGCTTGTGTTTGAACTCCGAATATAATTTTTGAAATAATGATTGAAGGAAGAATGTGATTTGAAAAAGTGAAGAAAAGTTTTAAATATATGTGTAATGTTATTTTATTAAGAGAACGTGCGAGGGAAAAAAAGAGGGCTTAATGTATTGTTTATCCTCTTTTCCCTCCCTTTATATATACCTATACGGTATACGTGATTGTTTAGTGGGTGCTGTTGTGTTCCAGTAGTATGTTTGTTGGGTCTGGTCTAAGCGCACACGCATATGGAGGATGTTGTGTGAGGGAGATATAATAACGAGGGACTTCGGAGGTTCAATAATTGTTTATTTATGTTTAGGCTGGGAAAGTTTGAATAAATTGCATTTTGAACCACCCCACCCCCTCTTTTTTTTTTTTTTAAAGTTTTTGCATTTTTACATTTGATGAAATTATAAAATCAAAAATCTTTTAGGAAAAATTTTAGTCACAGTACTAAACTTTTTACTTTTATGCAGACTTGACACAAAATTTTTATTTCTATCACCCACAATATCAAATCTTTCAAAATATCGTAACTAAAATCCAAATTGATAGAAACTATTAGTTTGATCATTGGTTGACCATAATTTTGTCTAATTCTAAAAAGATAAAATGGTAACATTACATTTTTCAACAAAAGACACAATTATAATATATAAATAATTAAATCAAAAAAACATAAATCAAAATAAAACCCTCCTACCCCATCCCTTTCTTCCTCATCTCCTTTATCCCAAAACCATCGTCACTACCAATGGTCGACTCCACCGCACCCATTCAACGTCGGTGCCACAGTCGCCACAAAATATAGGTCAACCTTCAACAAGAATGTCAATTATATTGAGTCAAAAACTTCAACTAGGACCCCGGCTCTTCTTATTTAGAATAATTTTGACCAACTCATGAAAGAAAGCCCAAAAATAAATTGGGGCATCTCATACATACCCTTTGCAAACAGCTGCCTTAAAAATGTTTATTAAGCCACTGTTTCGTATACATTAAAATTTTCATTTTCATTCTTCTACTCATTTTTAACCACACATTTTTCAATAAAATAATATTTTTCATCACATCAATAACTTTTCTTTCTTTTTCAACCACGCATTCTCTATC